>JAVGVS010000776.1:0-102500 GCA_032718565.1 Distichodus sexfasciatus
GTGTATAAGTTAAATAAATTATTTAGATTAAATTACACCAAATATTAACGAATCAAATAACACATTTTGTTTTATTTTTCTTGATCTTAATCTTTTGATAAATAAGGGTACAAAAACAGCAAAATATCAAATCAGCTGGTCTTTTTGTGTTTATAGTTTAAAAACACATAAGAGTCAAAAGTATAAAAACACAAAATAGCCAACAGTGGAGTTGCAGTGCTGACATCTAGTGGAAAAACTACACTAATAAAACATTGGAATAATTAACTTTTTTAAATTCTCCTTCAAGGTCTCTAGTGAAAGAATTAGACCAAATTTTTCAACATTACTGAGAATTAAAACAGAAAATGTGTTTGAAATATTTCTGATATTATTATATCTAGAATACACAATGTAAATTCAAAATATTATGTAAATAGCCTGTGTTGCATCATAATTAAAGATCAACTTAAAATTACAAAAAAAATATAAAAATAAAATCAATTACCAATAAACAATGACTTAATAATGCGTTCAGAATCTAAAGGTGGGGAGAAAACACCCCCAGATGTTGAACGTCTCCGCGGTAACAGCTGCTCGCGGTAACGGTTTAGGACCCCCGCGTGCGTCAGTTTAAGAGCGTGCCAAGCGAACGCACACACACTCAGATATACACACGCTCCTACAGCACCAGCGCACGGATCCCAAGTCCGGGACGGCAAGGAATGAAATAATAAAGAGGCATGCGACCTTTCTGTGATACTTTTTTATCAGCTCCAAGAGTCACCACTCACACCGGTTTGCCTGCTGCAGGAAGAAGGGACGAAGAGAATAAACGAATAAACCTTACCTTCCGTCTGCTTTGCCCAGTCTGGAAGACACGCAACTGGAAGCGGGAAGCGCTGCTGCTGCTGCTGCGAGTGAAAAGGCGAAAAGGCATTCAGGAACAGACGTGCATCCCTCTCTCCCTCCCTCCCTTTCTCTCTCTCTCTCTCTCTATCCCTCCCTCCCTCTCTCCCCCCCCCCTCCTCGCAGGCAGAGAAAAAGGAGCGCGCGCAAGAGAGAGAGACATCAGCGTTTGCGTGCCCCTGCCTGTGTCTCTAATGGAATCACAAACGCAGCCTTGTCGGGGGCACCATGTCGCTTTTCGTTTCTCTCTCTCTCTTTTCTTCCCTAATGTATACACAATCCCTCTATCCCAAACCCCTCCGTCCTAATCCCTCCATCCGTCGGGCCGTCCAGTCGGCCCTGATGCTGATTGGTGTTGACCGGGCCGAGTTCCGAGTCCCCCCAGGTGCCCCGGAGTGGATTCGGTTGGCATCTAATTTCTGCCCGTCCAGTTTGCCCTGGGAAAATGTATTATTTTCAATTCTGTCTTTTTCCGTTGTCGTTGTCGGCGCTGTCGTCGTCAGGGAAAAGTGTTTTGTTTTAGCTCGCCCGCCTCTTGCAATTCCAAAGATTTCCGTGGGCAACTTGTCAAACTGTCCAGACCCTTCCAGCCGTGCACTTCTTCATCGCTCTTCCCTCCCTCTCTCTCTCTCTTTCTCATTTTGACTCCTTGCCGATGAAGTTCTGCTCAAGGCAGGAAGCTTTGCTGAAGTTGGAATATTTTCCGATGCTAAACGTTGTTAGAATATGATTGGTGAAATGCAGCAACATATAGAGGCATTAAAAAATGGCAGCGACCCCTCTTATGCAAGGGGTTAAGGTACCTTTCCGCTAAAGGGTGCCGTACAGTACTCGTATAAGCTCCGTCACAAGTACAAAGCGATTTACAAAGCATAGTACCCCTTTTTGTTGGGGTACCAAGCCAAGTACACCGGGTTACACCATTAAAAGTGTCAATAAGCTGTTTCTCACTGTAAAATGACTGCCATGTCAAAGCACCATACAAAAGTACTGAACCTAAGTACCCTTTTCTGTTGGGATACCAAGACTGAGTACCCCATTCTGCTCCAGTACCAAGCCAGGCTGCACCGGAGTACAGTTTAAATACAACAGCATGGCTAAGAAGCAGTTGCAAAAATATGTTGTATTGCTGCTAAGTACCCATTTCTGTTGGGGTACCAAGGCTGAGTATACTGTGGTACCAGTAATGCTGGTGTTGGCATACTGTTAGGAAACCTGGGCTTCTCAACGCGATCACATTGTACCATAACTAAGTACCATAACAAAGTCGTGTGCTGAAGTACCCCATTTTGGTAGGATACCAGGTAAGAAGCTGTTTCTTGACACAAAAATACGTACCATACCATAGCCAAAGTACTGTGTCTAAATACCTCTTTCTGCTGGGGTACCAAACCCAAGTACCCTGGAGTGCCACGTTAAAAGTGTCATCACAGGTACAATGCTGTTAGTTATGGTAAAGTACCTTGCCTAAGTACTCCATTGCGTTTTTGGTACCAAGCCTAAGATCGGAAATTCCAATTTTCCAGTTGTTAATTAGCCATGTTAGCAGCGACAGTCCCTTCAATGACATCCCTTGTCGCATCGTAACCTGCTCTACGTTAAAGTACCGTACCGTATCGTATGGCGAAAAATCTCCTTTAGCTCCCGATCCCTGCTTGTTTCAACACGTGCACCTGTTGGAATTAAAGAGGTTGAATTTCTTGGCCGCTGCTCAAAGGTTTTAACGTCTGATCTGACTAATAGCTTTGTCACACAGATGCCTGATAGAATTAAAGCCTATTTGCACTGCGCTCTGCTTGTTAGTACCGGGAGGTTTTAACGTCTGATCTCTGGAACGCAACCTGTCACCCTGGCAGCTGTTGGAGAATTTGGAAGGTCGGATTCAGAAGTGAAAATGACACTGCTGGAACGTGGATCTGACCCCGGATTTCACAACCGTCAGAAGAGAAGGGTTTTTTGTTTCGAGTGGTAGTTTTTGGGACACGGTCTGCTAGCGTAGACTCCCCCGATGCCAAGTCGGAACCGTAATTTTCACAGCCCGGTCGGTAAATATAAACTCCCACAATCTGTTCAGACGACTGGAGGCCCAACGAGGGAGTTTGCACTTGTAGACCGTGTCCCGGTTCCGGAAATCATGTGGGAGATTATTGGGGACGAAATGCGGAAAGCACCAAAACGGCAGAGGAAATTCAAACATGTATGATAAACTACAGCCCGGCTAACTTGCTCTGGGAATACAGTCTAAAAGTTGTATCGTTTACTGCTTGTTCTATAAATGTGGATTGATACAGGTATCGTCCAAAACGTAAAAGTTTCAATGTTGAAATCAGGATCGATATTAGACCAGAAAAAGTGATATCGGACCCCCGCTAGACCAGAAATTCAGGTTATTCTGGAGGGGAAACGCTGGATTCACATCTATTTTTGGTGTGCCCTGTCAAGTGTAGGCTTCACGTAGGATGTATTGTCTGCTGAAAGAAGCACTCGAGATTTTCCAGAAGCTTCTCCTGCTCCCTACGGTTAGGCCAAAATTTATTTTTGGCCATCACATGTTCTTTTCTGACAGATAATCACAAAATCTGTAAACTATGATCAGCTTGCTCTGAAAATTTAGAGTTTGTTAGTTTTTTGATTCATCCATAATTGAGGACAAAATCAGACTGGTACTCGTCCAAAACGTAAAATTTTTAAGCATTGAGATTGGACCAGACAAAGTTATATTGGACCACCTCTAGACCAAACATTCTGTAATTCTGGGTTGTATACATCATCAGAAAAAAACTGATTAACATATTTCGTTGAGACTGGTATCGTTTAATATCACAATCAGGATCGATATCAGACCCCACAAAGTGATATCGGACCACCCCTAGATCAGATATTCAGGTAATTCTGGTGGGAAAAGTCAGTTTGATGTCTTTCCTTTTCATTTTTATTGGTGCGCCATGTCGAGAATAGGCTCTATTTAAGTGCTGCAGATGTCACGTCTGCTACGAGGAGCGCTCGAGATTTTCCAGAAGATTCTCTCTCTCTCTACGGGTGAGTGATGGCTCTAGTGAACGCTCCTCGTCTCGTCCTCGTACCTCGTTGGCTTTTAGTCGCACGTGGCGTTGTGACTTATTGATCACCGGTTTTCACAAGAGATCACTCGCGGGGGAAATTTTATGGCGGAAAAATGCAATCTTCAGTCTTCAATCTCAGACTTGGGTTGAAGCGTCGTAGGGGTTTTATTTTTTATTTTCTGTTCTCCAGTACGCCTTGTGTGTGTGTGCTTTTTAAACTGTAGACAATGTGGAGCCTCCTCCAGATCTTAGGGAAGCTCCTAACTGGGTTTTGGAAGCTTTTGAGGGTTCTGTGTATAACTATCAAAACAATGCATATGTGTGTGTGTATGGGTTTGTGTGTGTGTGTGTGTGTTTATATATATATGGCCCAATTTGGAATCCTCACCCTCCCCTGCACGTCCCATTGTTATCAGGCCTGCAGAAGAAAATGCTGACAGCGGAACCGGGCGGAGAACGCAGGACGAAGGAGGAAGCGGTGGAAGATGCTCGCTTCTTGAGGCGTAAAAGAACGAGGAGGAGGGCGAGATGAAGGAGGGAAAGCAAGAATGTGAAAGAGAGAGAGAGAGAGAGAGAGCGCAAAAATCCCTGGAGGGAACACAGGTTCCTGCGCTTTGCTTCGGCATCAACCTTTAGGGCTCGATAGAGGACGGAAGTTAAAATAGCTGACGAACAGAACAAGATGAGTCACGATGCAACTCGCGGCCACAGCAACCACCTCCGGAGGGCGAGAACCGGAGCTCCTGAGGTCCGCTAGGGGTCAAAGTACAAAAGTTCGAGGCATGGTTGAAGTGGTGGCAGGTCTCTGTTGAAAAATTGGCTTAAATGTGTACTGTAGCTAAGTACCCTATTCTGTTGGGGTACCAAGGCCAAGTACCCTGGGCCACACCTTTAGAAGGGTCCTCATGGGTACAAAGCTGCTTCTCATTGCAAAATCAAATTCTTAACGGAGCTAAGTACCATCCCTGTGGAGGTACCAATCACGGGTACCTTGGAGTACTTCTTTAAAAGGGTCACCACAGGTATAAAACTGTTTCTAGTTGCCAAAATTGATCATACCATGCATAAGTACCCCATTCTGTTAGGGTACCAAGCCTGAGTACCCTGGCTACGCCATTCAAAGGGTGATCACAGGTCCAAAGTTGTTTCTTGCTGCCAAAATGTACTGTACCGTAGCTGAGTACCATGCCTAACTATCATATCAAAGTACTGTACCTAAGTAACTCGTTCTGTTGACCTACCAAGCACGAGTTTACATGTGTGCGCCTTGAAAAGGCTGGGTCGCATTGCAAAAACATAACGTACCATAGTTGAGTACTCTCATGTCAAAGCATGATGTCAAAGTTCCATGCCTAAGTACCCCTTTTGGTTGGGGTACCAAGCCCCAGCTTTATCATCATGGACACAATGCTTTATCTTGTTGCAAAAACATAACGTACCGTCGCTAAGTACTGATCAGAAATCCCGTACCTGAGTATCCCTGTCTGTTGGAGTAAATGGGATACATTTTTAAAAAGGGGCATCACAGGTACCTCCCTTTAGAACCTTTAGGGTTGAATCCTGTCTAACGCGGCAGAGCTCCCTTGTCATGTTGGTCGAAAATGAAACAGTGCCCCCCGGAGGACCAACACGGTACCGAACAGAAACAGTAAGCCCTGGCAGTGAAAGACGGATGAGGCCATTACGGGTCCTTTTTAAAAGCTGCTTTAGTTAGAGTTCCAGCACCTTTACACACGCGGGATGTGAATACTAAACACACTCCTGCGGTGATTATGCTCCGTTATACACACCGTGAGAGTGAAACACAGTGCTTTGTGTGAATGTGTGAGGTTCTGAACGATGATGATGATGAGGAGGATGAGAATGATGATGAAACGGCTCAGCTTCAAACAGCAAGAAAACAGAATGATGGGAAACAACAGCTGGATCTCAAGCGTTTACTCCATCAGCAAATAATCCAGCTGTGAGGAGTTACGAAAAAGGAGAAAATGACTCTTTTGGAGATCATCACCTCCATGATCTCTCTCTCTTTCTACCTATCTATCTATCTATCTATCTATCTATCTATCTATCTATCTATCTATCTATCTATCTATCTATCTATCCATCCAACCATCCATCCATCTAACTCTCTGTCTAGTGGTCAGTATCTCTCTCCTTACTAGAACATAATCTTTCATTTTCTCCAGTTTTATTCCAGTTTAAAAATTATTCCACGTTTTTTGTTCTTCGTAGACAGACAGACAGACAGACAGACAGACAGATAGATAGATAGACACTAAGTTAAGTCTGTGGGGTTTTATAAGTACAAACTGTTGAAAACAATATTAAATATATCTCTCTGCTTCTTTCTATCTATCTGTCTATATATCCATCCATCTAACTCTCTGTTTAGTGGTCAGTATCTCTCTCCTTACTAGAACATAACAATCGCTCATTTTCTCCGGTTTTATTCCAGTTTAAAAATTATTCCACGTTTTTTGTTCTTCCTAGACAGACAAACAGACAGATAGATAGATAGATAGATAGATAGATAGATAGATAGATAGATAGATAGATAGATAGATAGATAGACACTAAGTAGACACTAAGTTAAATCTGTGGGGTTTTATAAGTACAAACTGTTGAAAATAATATTAAATATCTCTTCCTATCTATCTATCTATCTATCTATCTATCTATCTATCTATCTATCTGTCTGTCTGTCTGTCTGTCTCTGTTTTATTCCACATTTGTCCCCTCTTTGTTATTTCTCTCAGATAAATACACAGTTTTCTGAGTTCTTTCAAGTTTATTCGTCATATTGGCAGATCACTTTTGAAACTCTATGCTTTTGTGTGACACTAAACCGTGAAATAATGATATTTAAGATTCTTTATGCGTTTGATATCTAGTTATACAAGCACAACGTAGTGAAATGTAGCCCAAGACTGGATTCTAAAAGTGCAAATGACAGATTACAATTATACATTTATTGACACATTACTCACATATTTAAGATGGAAAAATATAATAATAAGCCATATTTCCCCTGTATTTTTAATCTTAATATCAGTGTGTGTGTGAGAGAGAGTTGATTAGTTTTGACGGAGGCAGGGCTGCGCACAAGCTGCGCAGTTTGGACGCCCACTAACGCTTCACGCGGGTTATTGTGATCGCAGCGAAGCCCCAAAGCCGCCGTGAAAGCGCAGGAAAAGCGAACATGAGAATCCTTTCCGCCGCCGGCAGATGAACACGAGTGGATCCGTCCTCCCCCAAAGCACACACACTCGGACTGGGACGTTTCGGAGGCCGTTTCGAGCTTGAATGGAAGCGGGACTCCACTAAAGGTGGGTTACCGTGCAGCTAGCCTAGCCGGCTAACAGAAACGCGAGCGTAAACAACCAAACCGAAACACATTACTTTAACTAATTACCCACTTCTATCTTCACACTTTGATCACGGACAGGTTTTTAGACGTGTCATGTGCACATTTAGTTATTTATTCCCTCAGTTTAATCTGAAAAATTCGCTCTCAAGGCCTCGGTTAGAGTCTGAGGCCTCGGCCGCGTCCCAGTATCGCATACTCCCTTACTACATAGTGCGTCTCCCTGCTGCGCAGCCTCACTCTCCACGTACTACTCAGTAGGCAAGTAGCGCTAGACCGTAGGTAAGGAACCCAGCCCGCGGTAGTTTGCTTAGAAACAGAACATCGCGTAAATTAAAAGACGTCGTTTACAGTAAACTTGTTGAAATGGTTATTAATTACTCACATAAACGTTAATTTTCATTATCAGCCTTTATAACTTGGGTTTATTGACTAATTATCACGTTTGTTAATGTGGTAACCCCTCAGCTATTGATAGTATTAGCACAGTTTTGTGTGAAGGGTCTATGTAAAAATATCATTTTTTAGTGTTGTGATAATATTAAGTAACATTTTTTAAATACCATATTTTTTAGTATTGTGGTAATATTATCCTTCAGGCCCAGTTGAGATCTTCCAGATCTGTTTTTTTTTTAATTAAAATGCTTGAAGTGTATCAGAATATTAATAATAGTGGGCTTTTTAGTATTGTAGTAATATTGATAGTTTTAATACACTTTAAAGCTGTTTTTATTTTTCATGCTGTATAACTATTAGGGGTATGACCAGACACTCACGAGATTGGGTTCTCGAGAATGAGATGACTTTTTAACACTATTTTAAAGACGCCTTGAATGATGAAACATGACTGGAATATCAGCTTTTATTGGACTGAAATCCAGTGTATTTACTGCGCCAAGTGACTTGATTCCTCCTGTGTCTCTTCACACCATCACTACTGTGCATCAGCTTCTAACTTCAACAGCATCAACAGATTTAGGAACATTAGGATGGATAGGATCAGGAATAAGTTCATCAGACGGACAGCTCATGTTAGATGTTTTGGAGATAAAGTCAGAGAGGCCAGACTGAGATGGTTTGGATACGTCCAGAGGAGAGACAATGAGTACATAGGTAGAAGGATGCTGAGGTTGGAGCCACCAGGCAGGAGGCTGAGAGGAAGGCCAAAAAGGAGATTTCTGGATGTGGTGAAAGAGGACATGAAGTTAGTTGGTGTGAGGGTAGAGGACGCAGAGGATAAGACTAAATGAGGAGACAGATGATTCACTGTGGCGACCCCTGAAGGGAAAAGCCAAAAGAGGAGGAAGAAGAAGAAGAAGACTAGGATGCTGCTGAACACATCACACCCAACATCTACACATAACACGCAACTCGTCTTCTTGTTGCTGCTTCTGCTGTTGTACTGGAAACATGTTGCTGTTCACCAGATCAACTTGGAACCATATTAGACAAGTCTGTGATTGGCTGGTGTATTGCCGCGTTTATAACGCAGTACCAAGTGGAGCGAGCGTGAAGGTGGAGTTGAATGTGTGCAATGAGTCAGAGAGACAATACTGTCTGATAATTATTGGCATCAAGCGTGAAAATAGGCTGTTATTAAACTTAGAAAGCGGTCTCATTTTCATATTACACTAAAAGAAAGTGGGTCATAAATCGGGGTCAGATTACACATCCCCGCGTCGTAAAAACACCCCACAGCGTCTCGTGTTCCATCAGTTTAAAACATATCCCAAATAAGTTGGAACGGCGTTTCATGAATCACTTGTGTGTTTGTGTCCGAGCTGTGGCCCTTTAACCAGTGGAAGAGTGTAGGATTGTGCTGCAACAATGAACAAAAGGCGCAAAGAGCTGGTGTTTTTATGAAATGCAGGAGAAGAGATTTGTCATGAAAGCCTTTTATTGTGTTGTTTGTTTGCAGCGTTTGTTTTTATTATTTTAGTTACTTGGGGACATGTGCACACGTTGACGTCCGCCTCGCCCGGAGAACAACCCTGCTGCTTGTTTTTAGGTTTTGCACATGCTGAGAGAGATCTATCCATGTGTCTGCATGGTGGCCCTCCTCTCTTTCTCTCTTGGTTGTAAATCCATCCATCCATCCCGCCCTCCCTCAGCGCACAGAGCTGCTGTTTCATCGTAAGGCTGGGCGATACGATCTCAAATCAGCATCATGATTAATGGGACGTTTTACCTCCGTTACGGTTAACGAACCGTTGTTCTATTTTGGGGGGTTTGGGGTTTTTTATTGTTTTTTGACAAGGTTAAAAGGTTTGTAACAGGTAATGGAATGACATTGACAATGACTCCGCCTTCTCTCATGATCTTTCCATCATTTATTCTTCTCCCACAGAATGGCCAGCTGCGGCGAAGTGGATCACTCGGTGGACACGCTGTCGTCGGGCAAGAAGGTGGCCGGAGACGCGTCGTCGTCGTCATCCGGCAACGGCGCCAACGGGCCCTCCTCGCCCTCGCCGTCCTTGCCCCCCGTCCCAGAGTGCGCCATCTGCCTGCAGAGCTGCGTTCACCCGGTGCGCCTGCCGTGCCGCCACGTTTTCTGCTTCCTGTGCGCCAAGGGGGCGTCGTGGCACAGCCGTCGCTGCGCCCTGTGCCGCCAGGAGGTGCCCGAGGACTTCCTGGAGCGCCCCGCCCTGCTGTCGCCCGAGGAGCTGAAGAAGGCGGCGAGTGGGGGAGGAGGAGGGGGGCGAGGAGGAGGAGCGGGGAGCGATGAGCACGCCTGGTACTACGAGGGCCGAAACGGCTGGTGGCAGTACGACGAGCGCACCAGCCGCGAGCTGGAGGACGCCTACGCCCGCGGCAAGAAGAGCGCCGAGATGCTGATCGCCGGCTTCCTCTATGTGGCCGACCTGGAGAACATGGTGCAGTACCGCAGGAACGAGCACGGCCGGCGACGGAGGATGAAGAGAGACGCCGTTGACGTGCCCAAAAAGGGCGTGGCGGGACTCAGGATCGAGCCCGAAACCCTGGCAACGACAGCGACGGCACAGGGAGCTTCGGTCGACGATGGGGAACGGGAGAGCTCGGCCGACGGGGCGGACGCCCGATCCCAACCCGTCTTCGCGGCACCCCCTGTACGCCCTCCGACCTCGCTGGGAGCTCATCCTGTCGCCCCGGTTACCGCATCCGTCTCGCCGACGGCAACGACATCAGGCCCGGACGCCGTCGTTCAACAGTTTTCCCAACTCTCGATCGGAGCTGGCCCAAGAGGTGCGGAAAGTAACGAGGAGGAGGAAGAAGAAGAGGATGAGGACGAGGATTCGGTGGCCCCCGACGCTTCGGGTTACGAGTCGGAGTCGGGTACCGATGATGATGATGATGAAGAAGAGGTCGAAGAAGAGGAGGACGGAGGAGTGAGGCGGGCTGAGAGAGAGCGGGACAGGAACAGAACGCGGGAGACGGCGACCGTGACGATGACGGACAGGCTGTCGCCGGGCGACGAGGGTGAGGAGGGAGGGGCCGGAGTCAGGTCAAGAAGCCCAGACGGGCAGTGCACGGTGACGGAGGTGTGACCTCAGCGACGCCCGCTTTGTCCGTTCGACTCGGGTACCGCTCCGATTTTCAGAAATAGCAAAAAATAACCGTATACGAGGACGAATCCTGTAATAACACGGAACAGGGAGGAATGTGTGTTACGTTCGTTCGCTTGTTATTTTCCAATTAAACCCAAGTCTCTAAAGGCGCGGTTCGTTTCTAAAAGCAAAATGGAACAACTGAAACTTTTCACTCCAAATAAAAAATGCGATCGGTTTAAAAAATACATTGACATATATTTTACTGTACACTTTGTTTGCTGCCTCATGTTGTTTCGTTTGTAACGCTCACTTTCGGGTCACGACAAAAATATCGGAATGTTTTTTTAATTTAAGTGCAAAATGAGAAAACGGCTCATTCATTTTTCCAGTTTTGGTTTTGGAAACCTGTTTTTAGGAATTGGGTTTATTGGGGAAAAAGGAAAGAACGAATGATACACAGCTTGGAGTGTGTTTTTGCCTGTGTGTGTGAGTGTGTGAGTGAGTGAGTGTGTGTGTGTGTGTGTGTGTGTGTGTTCGAGTACAAACGTCTCCCGTTAACGGGCTCTGAGGTTTCAGCAGTTTGGAAAATCAGTCCAGGTTTGTGTGAAATTTGCGCCCCTTTCCTTTCCTCCGTGTCCCTCTTTCGTTCTCTCCCTCTCTAACCCCGCAGTTCTCGTAGTGTTTCATCGTCGTGAGACGTCGTGTCATCGCTCCGGACAGACGGCGTGAGATTCTCTCGCTTCCGCTGCATAACATCCATCCGTTTCGTGTGTCATTGCTGTGAGCGCGAGAACTCTCTTCTCTTTTCTGAAGGAAGTGACCCCGAGCTGAACCCGCTCCCAACTCTGGGACTTTGTGGAGTTTTTAATTTCAGCTTTTACTGGTAGTTGTAGTCGTTTTTCTCCCGCCCCCGTTTTCAGTGTTTGAATTATAACGATTTTAAGCCTCTTCTTTTCCACCCAGATCTCGTGTGACTTTATTCTTTGATGCAGAACACAAGAAAGCATTTGAGCCTAGGCTAAACTGTAACTCCTTACTTTGGTGTATTTTGTGTTGTTTTTGGTTCATAAGTTTATTAGATTAATAAAGTGTTGTCTATTATTTGTCTCAAATGGACGTCTCGTGGTGTTTTTTGCCTGTTGTGTGTATATTTAGAGTTTTAACACAGAAGCTGCAAATAATAACTAAAATTATTAAAATAATACCACCTACATTAGATTAGGAGTGACCGTACAGACGTGTTTCTAGCAATGTTTTAACGCAAAAGCAGTCACGCGGATTGGCCGATTTATCAATTTTAAAGAGAGAACTTGAAATGAAAGAATGAAAGCACTTTTAAGATTTAAAGTCAAGTATTTATCGTAATGAATCACTGTCACTAATAGCAGCAAAACACTTTTAATACTTAAGTACCATTCACATCAAATACTTCCCTACTGTTACTCAAGCAAGATTCTAACACTTAGTACTTAAGTACTGTTCATATATATAATTGTGTTTACTCCGGTACTACTCAAAATATTAATACTTAAGGACTTTTACTCCAGTAGTTTTTACCAATTCCTACTTAAGACATTTTAGTACTTTTACTCTAGTAGAGCTCTACCAGTGTTCATATGAAATACTTAAGTGCTTTTTCCCAGCTAGAACTAAGCTAGAAATGTTAATACTTAAGTACTTTTACTCTAGTAGAGCTCTATCAATGTTCATATGAAATACTTAAGTGCTTTTACTCAGGTAGAACTAAGCTAGAAATGTTAATACTTAAGTACTTTTACTCTAGTAGCGTTCTAACACTTAGGTACCGTTTATATCAGATACTTCAGTACTTTTACTCAGCTTGTAATTTAACAGTTTTAGTACCTACTGTTCATTTTAGGTACTTGTACTCTAATAGTATTCAGATATTTTAGCAATATGAGCTGCTGTTTTTAAATATAACGCTCATATTAACTCAGGTAGAACTCGAGCACTATTTTACTAAAGTAGCATTCTGACATTCTGAGCTTTGATACTTAAGTAGTGTTTATATCAGACACTTTACTACTTTTACTCAAGAAGCATTTTAATGTTGTGTTGAGTGTGTGTGTGTGTGTGTGTGGAAGTGGCATCATTGATTTTCATTGACTTCCAGGTAGATGAAGTGTGTGTGTGTGTGTGTGTGTATTTTTACGAGCAGGTTGGCGCGGTTGCTTGGCGCTGGAGTGTGCCAGGCTGAGCTCAGGGATCGAGTGATAATCTGGTCCCAAGATGCTGTCCAAGACGACACACACACACACACACACACACACACACACACACACACACACACACACACATACACACACACACACACACACACATACACACACACACACACACACAGGAAGTGTCATTTTCACACCCCCAGAGACATGCTATTCTTCACTTTCCCTGGACACACTTACCCTCACACACACACACTTGAGTTTCATTGACATCAGTGACACTGTTCATGTTTAGCTGTTAACTTTAATTACTTAATTACTGGTTTATTACAACTTTAAGGTATTTCATTACTGATTTATTTGAACGTTAAAGTAATGCATTGCTGATTTATTGCAACTTTAAAATACTTACTGGTTAATAGCAATTTCAATTTACTAAATGACTGATTTATTGTAATTTAAATATTTAATTACTGATTTATTGCAACTTTAAAATAATGAATTACTGATTTCTTGCCATTTTAAGTGCTTAATTACTGATTGTGTATTAAAATGCAACACTTAAAAGTATTAAAACCTTATTTCAACTATATTTGGCTATTAATTATTATAAATTAATTTGATTTACATTTAGGAAAGTCTTGTAAAGTATAAAAGCCATTTTTAATTGTCTTTCTCTAACAAGCGGTTAGGAAATTGCTTTTAAAGTAGCAGTTGCTTGATTATCGATAATGAAATTGAACATTTTTCAAGTTGTTGGTTTTGGTATGCTAATAAAATGTGGTCTGACGAGTTAAGATTACGTTAACCTACAAATTAGCTTCATGATACAAATGAAATCTTTCATCATTTGTTCTATTTTATATCCCATCGTGATTCTAAATAAAGCTTTAAAGGCATCAACCGTCTAAAGCTGTGGTTTAAGCGCTCCATCCATCACTCCGGTGTGCGAAGCGACGTTAAGTCTGCCGCCTGGGCCGTGACTGATCTGTATCAGATGTGAGGACAGTTAGCAGAATGTAAGGGGGACGCTGGTGCTACCCACACCGCTAAAGCATCCGGATCCCTCGTCTGCTCACTGGAGGGAGAGTTTTATCTCACTGCAACCTCTCTGACCCCTAACACCAAACCCGACCCCCCTGACCTGCTGACTGGCGCCAAGTAGCTCGAAGAAACCGAGGACCTCAGCTTTTAATCCTTTTTAGCCACATTAGCGTCTTTGGATAACATGACGCTCTGTCTTCAGGAGTGGAGAAAGGAGTTTAGTACCATGTGATAAAGAGGAACATGGGATTTTTGGGGGAGTTCGTTTTTATTGGGTAAAATGCAATGGCCCAATGGCTTGGAATACTGGAAGGTTCCTGGTTCATGTCCTGAATTGGTACCGTTGAGGTACTCATGACCAATCAACTGCCCACTGCCCCCAAACGGATGGGTTTTGGTCATACTAGAATTTGCGTTTTCAAGTTCCGGACTGGTAAAGGTACCACTGAGGTATCCATGAGCAAGACCATGTCCTTAAACCCTGCCCATTCCAGCTGTCCACTGCTGCCTAACTGAAAGCTTTGAAGGTATCACTGAGGTACCCATGAGCAAGGTACTATCCCCAAACACTGCCAATATCCTGTGCCCACTTGGTCAAATGCAGTCCAGTGCCTCTGAATATTGAAAGGTCACTGATTCAAGTCCAGATCAAGGTACCACTGAGGTAGCTGTGCGCAATGTCCCTAAACACTGCCCATGACAACTGTCCACTGCTGCCATATTGGCCATATTGCCATATTGAAATACACTGGTAAAAGTCCTGGAGGTACCCTTGAGCAGGGTACCATTCCAAAGTTATCTGCACATGGCTCTCTGGTTTAATTTTAGGACTAGAAAGGTACCACTGAGGTACCATGCCTAGATAAGGTACAATTCATAAACATGATCTTTGTTAACTTTACACTGCTCTGAAAATGGATAGGCGTAATGCAGAGCCCTCATTGGAGTTTGCTCGTTCAATTACCGGACCGGTAAAGGTACAATAGAAGATCCAGGGGAAAGGTACTGACCCTAAACCAAGGTCAGCTGCCAACTTACCCTAACCAAATGGATGAGTTAAATACAGAGGCCACGTTAGAATATAGGACGGTTGCCAGTCGGAGTTCTATATGAGGAATAAGCTATCATCTAAGTCAGCTATCCGAGGCTACCACAGAAATGGACTGAATGCAGAGGCCATATTAGAAGTTGCTGGTTCAAGTGTCGGCAAAGGTACCACCCCAAGTCCACTGTTCCCAAAAGTTTGGGTTAACTGCTGAGGCTATATTAGAATTAACCAGTTCGTAACGGTTAGAGAGTTGGCCCTGTGATTGGAGGGTTGCCGGTCCAAATCCCGGACCAGAAAAGATGCCACTGAGGTACTTCTGAGCAAGGTATCGTCCCCAAGCACTGCTCTCCAGGCAATGCCAAAGCTGCCCACTGCTCCTTCACGGATGGATCTAAAGCAGAGTTCTCATTGTGGTTCACTGTGTGAGGTCTCAACGCGGTTCCCGAGGTTCCCACAAAGTACCGTTTAAGTGTCAGCTGCCCGCTGCAATCCTGTGGGAATGGGGTCTAACACAAGGCTCACATTTTGTTGTGGTGCACTGTGACGAAAAATCACCATCATTCACTCATCTGAGGCTTGTCCGTCTCACCAGATTTAAGCAGATTTAATTCCAGGTCAGACCCATTGTCCTACGATTTGAGCTTTACAAGGTCGCGAAGCCTGCACACGAAATCCCAAATCGGGGTGCTAACATTGCACAGTAGCGGTGTTGTAGACGGTGGTGTAATGGAGACAGCTACATAAAGCGGCGTGAAATTTCACAGTGTGACACCGTCCGATGATGATGTTGACTGACTGCAAATAGACGCTGACCTCATTACTGTGGAGCGGAGATGGAGCCTGAGCTGGATTAAGAGAGTTGAAAGAGTGCAACCAAAACCAAGTCACTTTTTTTTACTGAGCTGCAAACGTTAATATACAACGTGAGTCAAAAAAGGGAGCATAATGTTGGACTACAACGAGATGTGACCTCAGTGGGCAGTTTTTTGACAGCGCTCAGGAAGAAGTGTGACGGTCCCTTACGAAGGAGTTCCCTGTTCACTGTTAAATCGTCATTTTGGTAGTATAACGATTGGGGTGTTGGTCCTGTGGTCGCCGGCTGAGGGCCCTGACCCCTAAAGGTACCACTCAGGCAGTGCTTGGGGAGGTTATCTTGCTCATAAGTACCTCAGTGGTACCTTTACGGGGCCAGTCCCCTAACCGTTATGCTGATCTGGGATCAGTATTAAAGCTCTTTACATTAGAGGTCAACCAATTTTCTTTTGTTCAGGGCCGATATCAATACCGATTATTGCTAGTTAATAATTTACAAAAACTTTATTTAAATAACATGATTGTTCATAAATACTTAAACTTTTTAAATTATTTTAATGTAACCTAAAATCATGTTAAATAAACATTTTAGTAACATTATAAAACTATAAATAAATGGTTATTTAAAAAATAGTTACGGAAAAAGACAGCGTTTATGTTAGTAGCTTCACTACTAATAAACTACTAAAATAAAGTTACATTTGTAGCGTTCTTTATTTTAGTTAGCTACTCTCCATCACTCTCCAGCGTATTTTTAAGGGAAATTCAACGTTATGTTAACATTAAATTAAACAGAAGCTAACACTAGTAGTAAATAATCTTTCCTTTAGCTAAAATTCACAATGCTGGCTAAAAAGATCACCCTGTGAAATGTTTATGCTTAGGATCCCAACAGACTCTAGACTCGCCACTGAGAATATGACACAAATAAAGATGTTAAAACGCTAATATGCAATTTAGGATCGACGTGGCACAACAAAACACTTTTATTAGAGCTAATTACAACATCGAGCACAAGCCATTTGTTGGCAGATGACAAGAAGTTTTGTGTTTGGAGGAAATTGCAGGGAGTTTGGGTTTAAATGAATTGGTTGACTCGCTTCATCCATCATCTCCATCTGCGACATTACACACTTTTATTTGCGATAAGGTTCTTTTTTGCTCTTTGTGCAAGCAGATTTAAAGAGCCAATTTGGATCGCTCTCTCCCTCTCATTAGTCAGCGCCGAGATTGCCATTTCCTGCAAGAATGAGGTGATTAATCACACACACACACACACAATCACATCTTTCTAGCTTTGCGAGCTCTTTCCATTCCACCTTAACCTCGGAAACCAAAAATAAATATTTCCCGTCTTTTGGTTTCTCACTGCAAACTTGAAACCAGAAAACTTCACCAGAAAACTTAGAAATATATAAAAGCTGCAAAAAATTGTTACATCTGTTTAATCCATTTCTATCTTTTCCATAAAGTCCCTAGAAACCTTTTTTAAAACTGTTTACATTTGCATTATTTTGAAATGTGTATAATTTAGTAACAATAATTTTTACTAATAACATCCAAACACTGATTTTGTTAGTAAAAAATAAATATGTATTATTTCTAATAAATCTGTAATTATTTCTAAAATTGTTATTAGCATTATTTTCTGTTATAAATGCATTTCTTCTGCAATAAAAGCATTTCTCCCCAGATAAAAATAGATCTCTCTCCAGATTTGTTATTAAAATTTTTTTATAAATCTTATATTTCTGAAAGTATTGTTCCTGAATATTTTTTCTGCTATAAAAGCAATTTACCCATATAAATAATAACCAATATATTTAATTTTTTTTTAAACAAATCAAGCATAAACATCTTTTTAAAAACCTTTCTTATTTATTGATTGATTTATTTATTTGATATTATTTTGAATACATTTTTTACTGACGCTGAGCCTTTCCTTCACACCTGTCTCCCTCCGTCTGTTATAAAGAGCCGCTTATTAACTTCTTAACATGGGTCGAGGTCAAACAAACTAATTTAGTAAGCAGCATAACAAGGCCAGCCTGATTTAACAAGGAGGTAAAATATCTGAGAAATGTAAATTCCAAGCCAGTAAACATTCCCCGACTTGGGTAGTTAAAAACCAGTTTTTATGGCTCATAACCGAGGCTGTAAAAACCACATTTAAACACATTCGTGGTCAGATGAGATGTAAGTTTGTCTTTCCAGATTTATTTTTATGTTCTCTCCCTCCCTCTCGCTGTGTTCTTTTGGTTCATGTTTGGAGCTGTTTAGTAGCTCAGTTGGAACCAAACCAGCTTTATATAGTTTACAGCTGATCTGGGTTCAGTTTTGAAGTTCTTTAAGTGTGGCTGGAACTGGTTTTAATTGATCTGGGATCATTATTAAAATTCTTTATATTAGTCTGTATTGTTTGCTGATCTAGACTCAGTATTGAGTTTTTATAAACTGTGTTTTATAACTGTCTGCTGATCTGAGCTCAGTATTTAAGTTCTATGTACTCTGCTTTGTAGTTATCTACTGATTTGGGTTCAGCATTAAAATGTCTTTATAACAGTTTGTGCTGCTTCTCTGCCGATCTGGGATCTGTATTGCGATTCTTTATACATTGTCATTTTCTGCTGTTCTGGACTCGGTATAAACTGTATCTTATTGCCGTCTGCTGATCTGAGTTCAGTATTGAAGATTGTTATACAGTATACAGTGTCATCACAGTATTCATTCATTTGTTCATTCATTATCTGAATCACTTAATCCCAACTGGGGTTGCAGGAGGACCGGAGCATATCCCAGGAACTTAAGGGCGCAAGGCGGGGAACAACCCTGGGCAGGCGGCAACACACCGCAGGGCACCACGGTATACAACAGTTTTTACTGTTGACCGCTGATCTGGGCTCAGTATTAAAGTTCTATATAGGAATGGTGATGAATAGTTATCTACTGATCTGTGCTCAGTATTTGAAGGTGTAATTTTCTGCCTATCTGGGTTCAGGATACAAGTTAATTACTGTGTTTGATACTTATCCATGGATCTGGGCTTAGAATTCAAATGTCTGTAACAGTTTGTGCTGTTTTTCTGCTGACAAAGAATCTTTATATGCTGTCATTTTCCGTTGTTCTGAGCTCAGTATAAACTCTGCTTGCAGATCTGAGATCAGCGTTACAGCTCTTCAAATAGCACTTTATTGTTTTCTGCTGATCATACCCAAGTGTTTGAGGTCTTTATATAGCGTTGCAAGTGGTGCTCTTCAGGATTAAGCCACAGTTACTGACCTTTCCCACAGAGACCTCGCCGTGACATCACGAGTAGCGTCCAGCTGTCTCCAGTCGTACCACGTTTGAACGTCTTGGAACGGAACACTCCGTACAGTCTTGAGACGGACAGAAAAGACAGCGAACGAGTGAGGGTCGTGACAAATCTCGCAGAAGGGAAGGAGAGGCAGAGCGATACTAAATGGAGAAGTGACGGCTAAATGGAGTGGCGATGACGGGACGACCTCTGATGTTTTTAACATCACAAGGGAAAAGAGGGATTAGGCCTGAAGGAAAAGATTTAAAGTCAAAGTCAAAGTAAACTTTACTGTCACCTCTGCTATATACTGTACAGATGCATAGAGAGACGAGACGATATGGCTCCAGTTTTAACAGTGCAGTAGGAAATAGGGAACAAAGAACAAATAAGGCACATGGAATAAACAATATATAAATAGAGTACAAAATATACATTTTAAACTAGACATGGAATAATAAATATAACTTTAACCTAGAATTAGAAATAGAGGTAGAGGTAGATAGAGAGACAGTTAGGATGCAGTATTGCCTACAAAGTGGAAATTGAATGTTCGATATTTGTGCAAATAAGTGGCAGCAGTGCAAAAATTGTTATTGCAGTGTTGTATCAACAGTCATTTGAGGAGGAAATAGTGGATAGATACCATCCCTTATAAAAACTCTAGAACCTCATGAAATCCTCACGATCCTGGAGACTGCACTCTTGTTAGACCGCCTCTTTGCACCTGCAGTGCATATGCAATGGTGTGAAAGAGCTTTTCTCACTGTGTGTGTGTGTGAGCACATGCATAATTACATTCATCCCCCCTTTGCCTGTATATATATCTTGTCCTTCGCTGTCAGGAGCTAAGATTTCTGGCACCAAAACAGCGTCACACTTGCTATTTCAGGCAAAGGTGCTACATAGCGCAGCGGGCTAGGATGACTGGGAGAGGCACATGCCGGGTAGGCAAGGCTAATGCGTGTCCGTGAGTCCCCGAGGGATGGGAGAACACTCCCGCTTGATGATTTTCCAGAGTGTTGAGACAAGGCCAAAGACTGTTAATGGTTCCTAATGAGGAGTCGGCGGCTTTAAATATCTGCAGTGGGCTGAGAGAGAGGGAGACTACCGTGCCCTGGAGGAAGGGTAGGAAGCAAACCCAAACGAATATGTCGTATTGTCCATTTACACCAATGTGAAACCCAGCGTTCATCGGTGGTTACCCACGGTATAACATTTTTCTGTGGTTCCACCAAAATAAAATTGGGAACTGAGCAATGGCCACCAAAAGGAATTGCAAGGGGGTGTGTCTTTGAGGCAGTCAGTAACGTAACGGTTTATGGAGGTGGGCCAATGATCAGAAGTTCGCTGGTTCAAGTCCCGGACTGGAAAAGTTGTCCCGGAGGTACTCATGAGCACGGTACTACACCCAAGCACTGCTACACAGAAGCTGCCAAAAAGCTGCTCCTTCACGGATGGGTGAAGTGCAGAGGTCATGTTTCGTTGTGATGCACTGTGTGCTGTAGTGTGTTCACAATGACAAATAATCACACTTCTACCAAAGAAAAAGAAGCATATGGAGTGATCTGAAATATGTAGTGTGTTGGTGGTCAATTGGTGGAACAGCCAATTTTCACAAATGTTTGCCTTAGTGGTTCCACCAAAATAAAATCAGGTTCACATTGGGAACTGAGCAAACTCCCCAGTGGGATTGTAAGTGGGTGTATCTGTTTCTACCAGATCTAAAAGCCTGGGCTCCTTGTGGGTTGTAACCCATTATAGCCCATTTCCCCCAACATGAAACCCAACGTTCACTAATGTTTTCTATCCTGCAATGGTGGTGGTGCTACATACAGTAGCTACATAATCATGGACCAACAGGTTCATTACTCTAGCGGTACCACTACTGGTCCCTGAGCAAGACCCTCAACCCCAAGGTGCTCCAGGGAGACTGTACCTGTAATTAGGAAATGGAAGTCACTCAGAGCGTTTGCAAAATGAAGAAGAGTCCAAGTGGACTACTGAAGGAATTCAAGTGTTCTGAAAATCTGAAGCGACTACACATTAGTGGAAATTGTCTATTTGAGGAACACATCTTATTTAGCTTCACATTTAATCAGAAGATTAACCAAGGGTAAGGGAAAGTAAGACACAAACCTCCCCAAAAGAAGGAAACAGGACAAACCTTTATGGAGGTTTATTGGTCAAAACTTGTCAAAGCACTTGAAAGTTTATTAAAGGCAAAAAAAGAAAGCATAAAACATCACATTACACTAACAATCACAGCGAGCAAGCATCTCACGAGGTTACATTGCCGTTTCGCAAGCCGCTCTCGCTCTTCAGTCAAAGCACTGCACTCGAGGGGGAATTCACAGAAAGATTTTCATTGTTTTTCAAAAGCCATGGAGGCAGACTCCTGCACTCATGCTGTGGCGCAGAGCGAGATTCTGACTGTGTAGGTCTTTGGAAAAAGGTTTTCAGCCCACCAGCATCTGCACAATGGTTTTATGCAAAGACCGTCTGAAGCACTGAACTTTTAAAGTCCTGTGTGCAATGCTCAAGAACTAAGACCACACCTTCATCTTGGAGACCATCTTTTACTGTTCTGCTTCTGCACACCAAAGGATATCCTTCTTACATAACAATAACCTTCTCGATTGTACTAAGCAAGAGTAAGGTGTGAACTCCTGGAACGTTGGTTTTCTTGTCTCTAAACATCTGGATCTGCATGACTGCCTAAAATGCAGATTTCTTGGTCTTCATGATGCCATGGAGCAGCTGTAAATCAAAGCAAGAACAACTTTTTCAACATCTATTCTATTTTTCAACAGCTATTTCAACATCTAAAATACAAACATAATCTACAAATGTTATAATCAGGAAGTCCCAGGCAAATCAGTGATGGTATTAGCATTCATGAGAGGGGCAAAGAAACCCTGGCAAGTGCAGCATCACAGCAGGAGATGGTCTCCAAGCTTCAGGAGAGGTTACTTCAGTTTGAATCACAGCAGCATTTTTGCTTTAAGTCATGTCAGCAGGGCACCGATAACAATGGCACACGGTTTCACAACTCGCTTTTGATGCCCAGTCTCATGCCGAGACTGAGTTTTGAAGATATCCCATGATGTCTCTCACATAGCTGATGGTGTGGGACGCATGCACAAAGCGCTCAAAAGCATGGAATAGAAAATGCAGATGTAAAGCAAAGAAAGCATGATAGAAAAAAGGGATTTGAAGAATGACGGGAAAAAAAGACGACAATGAAAGAGAAGGTCGTTTAGGCACAGGAGTGTATCAGGCCACCAGAGGATGTCAGTTTCTCAGTCCAAACATGTCAATCAGATCCAAACTAGGAACCTGAACTGTCTGTGTTTACAGCAGTGCGATCTATGCGCCAGCGTTTTCTTTATTTTACAGTAACAGATTTTGGAGGTTTCAAAGGAAGGATGCGAGGGAAGTGGGTGTTCCTCCTTTCTCTGCAGTTTACAAAAACAAGGGCTATATACAGAAAGGGACACAGTTCAGGGACAAAAGAGGATGACGCATTTAGAATGGTCAAAGGTAGGAGTGCCCCATCCATCCATCCAGAAGGACTTGCAGTGTTCTAGCTTGGGTCACATGATGACAGTTTCTGTGTAGAGGTTGTAGATGTCAAAGGACTGCTTGTGTTTGTGAGCAGAACTGGGAGGGTGGAACATGGGACCACTAGGTGTGATGATTTTAGCTGGGGGGGTTTGACTGGCCCATCGTGATGGAGGGCGTTGATTGGCTGGCCGAGCAGGACGGGAGAAGCTTCTTCTAGCAGGGGAGGGAGATGATTCGTGATTGGCCTACAAGAATGGAAAAGAAGTACATGCTTCAAATAAAGGCATCTGAAAAGCAGTGTTTATTAGAAAGTACAATTAAATCTAATCCTGTTTGCTGAAAATAGATGTTGGTCAGCAATCCTGCTCCTACAGATGTACCTTTGTGATCAAGTCAATTGTTTACCCTCATCTCACCCTCATTGTAGGTGTGTACTGTGTAGCTTGTGAGTTTCAGATTAGGGTTCAAATCCCAGCCTAAAAGCTGGGGTTTGGATCTAGGTAATTACCACTTCTGTTGGGCCCCTGAAGGCAACTGTACTTCTTTTAGGTTCTTGAAGACATTTGAGCTCTCACCTATAACATGTCTTCAGTTCTGGAATTGTTCAGAACTGAAGAAGCCTTTCACATGAGAGATGAAATGTCTTAAACCTTAAACAAGTCAAGTTGCCTTCGATTCAAGACTACCATGTCCTGGATGGCCAAGAACCTACACAGACAGCTGGGTTAAAGCTGACTCCTTCAGCAATGTAGATATCTAGAAGCATGTGGTTATCTCTAGTAACTATTCTCATGTCCTCTCAAAGATGCTATGTACCTGTTTGACGTGCTGTAATGTTGCCGTGTTCTTCTGACTGGCTGCATTTGTATATTGGTGCTCTCCCTCTATCTGGTAACCTCTGCAGAGTTGCCCCTGGTAGGGGTCATAGCCGTGGTCCATTCCCTGGTACTGAGATCCAGAGCAACCTCCCAAGATCCTCTCCACTATTCTGTAATCAGACTGAAAGTTCATTCCTCCAGGCCCCCACTGCTCAGTCGGAATGCCAACTTTTGCAGAAGAGGGTGCTGGAGCTTTTCTGTTCACAACTGTTTCACCTTGGAGCATTGACTTTGTGTGGGCATAGGAATGCTTGGTGTTATAGGAGGAGCATCTGTGTTCCCCATTCTGGAGTGGGTGCCTGGGGTTAGCAGCAGCTGCCCGGGGCTCTTGGCCGGTTTCCAAGCTTGCCGTCAGCAAGTCAGAGTCCCGGAGGCAATTTGGGACAGGCAGGCGTGTAGACGGCCGACTGGCGCCAAACTTGCGCTGGCAGACAGGAGTGGTGGGGGCCTTTGGGGCCTCAATTGGGACCACTGTGGTCACCATGCCATTCTCAATCAGGGTCTTCCCCTCGTTCTCTTGCAGCATGGCTCCAAATTTACGCAGCACTGAAGGGCTGCTGCACTTCCTGTCCAACAAGGCACATTTCCTGTCTTGTTGCTCAGTAAAATGAGTGGAGCTGGTGCTGAAAGGAGTAGAAGAGCTTTCTCTCTGCCTGACTGGAGGTTTGGTGATTGATTTCTCAGGGGAAGGGTCTTTAGAGGTAATGGGGTCCTTCCAACTGACGTGACGGACTGGAGCTTGATCTTGACCCACACCTTTATTCTTCCAGTTCTCCTCTTCCTCAGACTTGTCTGCCAAGATACAGCCAGTCCTATGGCAAAGAGACAAAACCATGCAACCAAACATGAAAAACATAACAGATAATCTTGGTAATAAGCACTTTTAGTGGAAATAACCTTTGGGAAAAGGTAGGAGAACATACCTGCTAGGCAGAGGCCACTGTTTATCACCATTCTGACAACAGTAAACACTTGATTTGCCTATGGGCCTCTGTGAGAACATGTGAAAGACAAGTGTAAAAGAGTTTGGTGTGAAGGTACTTGCTGTAGTTAAAAAAGCAGACGCAATCATGGCTCAAATCAGAATGGTATGCTCACCAAATTTGGAGCTCCCGAATTGCTGTGGCTCTGTACCAATCCAGATGCCTGTCCCAGGTATCCATTCAGTATGTCTAAGGTCACATCCTGCCCTCCATTAGCTGGAAAGCTCTCAGGGTAGCAATACCCATTGCTGTGGTAGTTAGTACCCATACCATTGGAGTAACTACTTGGGTAATTATTGACATTGGCATGAGGCGTCACTGGTCCATTTCTTGTTCCACCACATGCTGGATCTGGGTGGATCTCGCTAATGGGGCTGTGGTACTCGGATGGGTATTGGTAACTGTTGGTATGGCAGCCAGTTGAGGAGTCAACTGGCAGTAATGTGATGTCCAGGTTTGCGTAGGTGTTGGGGTTGTTCTCGCTGGCTTCCCTCCGTGCTTTCACCTCACTGTATAGCTGTGAGTGAAACACAGAATTGGCACCAATGTTAACACCCATTACCACACATCAAACAAACATCAAACCACAGGTTTGGTCTATGCCAAAGATCACTAAAGCTTCTCAAAATGTTGCCCTGATTTCTTTGTCAGTGATCAATTTTAGGTTCAGGTACAATCCTGGATTAAACATTTGCATCTGAAAAGGTGCTTTATGGCTAGGAATTGGACTGTTGGATGAACTTTTATTGTGCCAGAAATTTGTCCAATTTCTCTTTGGACATTCATCCAGTTTCTGAGCTGTTAAAAATCTATCTGACCATCTGATTTCTCATTGCAGGAAGATCTAGGCATAAATAAGATGGTGGAACCTGTTCAGATTTATGTCTAGATCTTCCCTCTGATAAGAAATCGGACAGTCAGACCAACATTACTGGCATAATATAAGTTCATCCAACCAACTAATTTCTCATCAGAGGGAAGATCTAGAATCTCAGCAGGTGCTATCATCTTATTTATGACTGCACCTTTTCTCCAGTCAGAAATCAGATGGATGGATGGATGAGCTTTTATTATGCCAGAAATACTGGTCAGTTGACTGCAGAGTGATCAGCAGTGCAGATGCAATCTCCATCAAATCATTGCGCCATGTAGAAGAAAACAACGGCAGACACAACTTCAGGTCAGGTCACCTTTTGGAAGTCAGATCAACTCTTTTAGTTAGGTCAACTTGTGCAAGTCTGGTCAGCTTTTTGGAAGTCAGGTCAACATTTTGGAAGTCAGGTCAACTTTTAGAGCCAGGTCAACATTTTGGAAGTCAGGTCAACTTTTTGACAGACAACTTTTGGAAGTCTGGTCAACTCTTTTAGTTAGGTCAACTTGTGCAAGTCAGGTCAATTTTTTAGATGTCAGATCAACTCTTGAGTCAGATCAATGCTTTGAAGGACAACTTTTGGAAGTCAGGTAAACTTTTGGAAGTCAGGTCATCTCTTTGAGTCAGGTCAACTTTTGGAAGTCAGGTCATCTCTCTGAGTCAGGTCAACCTTTGGAAGTCAGGTCAACTTTTGGAAGTCAGGTCATCTGTTTGAGTCAGGTCAACCTTTGGAAGTCAGGTCAACTTTTGGAAGTCAGGTCAACTTTTGGAAGTCAGGTCATCTCTTTGAGTCAGGTCAACATTTGGAACTCAGGTCGACTTTTTGAGGAAGAACAACTCTTTGAGTTAGATTATGTTGGAAGTCAGGTCAATTTTAGGAGTCAGGCAGGTGGGCATTGACTTTTGGAAGGTTGTTGCCAATTAATCAGGTCGTACACTGTGAGCACTAGAGTCATTATTAATTAACTAGATCCTACAGTGATCATACAGTAAGCACTAATTTGTAAAATGAGTATAGTGTGAGCCCAGCTTCAGATAATCTTGATTCTGCAAAGTTTATTTGCCGACTGTTACAGGAGTTGCAATAGGAACAAATTGACACCAAAAAACAACTGCTGGAGTCATTATGAAAGTTACGCAATGCTAACTGCCTACATGAGCTTTCTCCATTAGGGATGTACTGTGTGTGTGTGTCCTTTTTCATTCCAACATTATTAAACTCATTAGTATCTCCTTTCAGTTTAGGCGTGTATGTGTGTCCAATCTGTCAACTCACACTATGAGTTTAATAAGCTTGTTAGCATCTGGTGTGTGTGTATGTGCGTGTATGTGTGTGTGTGTGTGAGTGTGTGTTGGTGGGTGCATTTGGAGGTAGCTATTCTTACACACATAAACATACACACACTGCCAACTACAGACATAGCATCGTGGGCTGCCAGCTTCAGTTGGGGGTCAGCACTGGTTCAGCCAATCAGAAGACACCCCTTTTTATTAGCAACTCCCGGGCTAACAAGAAAGGTAGAGATGCTAAAGAGGCTACAGCGTGCTCACGGACTATTGCTAACTATTGTAGGTTGGTGTTTGCTGGTATGGGCTGGTGTTGAGCAACATTAGCTAATATTGGTTGGTGCTAGCTGTCGTTAGCTAGTATTGGCTGGTGTTGAGCAACATTAGCTAATATTGGTTGGTGCTAGCTGTCGTTAGCTGGTATTGTCTGGTGTTGAGCAACATTAGCTAATATTAGTTGGTGCTAGCTGTCGTTAGCTAGTATTGGCTGCTATTGAGTAGCATTAGCTAATATTGGTTGGTGTTAGCTGTTGTTAGCTGGTTTTGGTTGGTGTTGAGTAACATTAGCTAATATTGGTTGGTGTTAGTTGTCGTTAGCTTGTATTCGCTGGTGTTGAGTAACATTAGCTAATATTGGTTGGTGCTAGCTGTCATTAGCTAGTATTGGCTGGTGTTGAGTAACATTAGCTAATATTGGTTGGTGCTAGCTGTCATTAGCTAGTATTGGCTGGTGTTGAGTAACATTAGCTAATATTGGTTGGTGCTAGCTGTTGTTAGCTAGTATTGGCTGGTGTTGAGTAACATTAGCTAATATTGGTTTGTGCTAGCTGTCGTTAGCTTGTATTGGCTGGTGTTGAGTAATATTAGCTAATATTGGTTGGTGATAGCTGTTGTTAGCTAGTATTGGCTGCTATTGAGTAACATTAGCTAATATTGGTTGGTGCTAGCTGTTGTTAGCTAGTATTTGCTGGTGTTGAGTAACATTAGCTAATATTGGTTGGTGCTAGCTGTTGTTAGCTAGTATTGGCTGGTATTGAGCAACATTAGCTAATATTGGTTGGTGCTAGCTGTGATTAGCTAGTATTGGCTGATGTTGGTTAGCAGTAACTACTATCACCTGGTATTTGGTAATGTTAGCTTGTATTGGCTGGTGTTGAGTAACATTAGCTAATATTGGTTGGTGTTAGCTGTCATTAGCTAGTATTTGCTGGTGTTGAGTAACATTAGCTAATATTGGTTGGTGCTAGCTGTCGTTATCTAGTATTTGCTGGTGTTGAGTAACATTAGCTAATATTGGTTGGTGCTAGCTGTTGTTAGCTAGTACTGGCTGGTGTTGAGTAACATTAGGTAATATTGGTTGGTGTTAGCTTTTTTTAGCTAGTATTGGATGCTATTGAGTAACATTAGCTAATATTGGCTGTGCTAGCTGTGATTAGCTAGTATTGGCTGATGTTGTTTAGCAGTAACTACTATCACTTGGTATTTGGTAATGTTAGCTAGTATTGATGTAGTACAGTTTATTAGCATAGCAGCTAATGTTGGTTGGTGCTAGATATTTTGCTGACATTAATTAGATGTAGCCAATATAGACGGTTATTGATTAGACATAGCTAATATTGACTGGTATTGATTAAACATAGCTAATATTGGTCGGTATCGATTAGACATAGCTAATATTGGCTAGTGTTGATTAGACATAGCTAGTACTGACTGGCATTGATTAGATATAGCAAATATTGATGGGTATTGATTACATTGAGTAACATTAGCTATGTAATTTTTGTTTTATTGATTATTTGATTCCTTGTTAATATTATTGATTAATATTTAGGTTATTAGCTAATATTGGTTGGTGTTAGTTGTCGTTAGCTTGTATTCGCTGGTGTTGAGTAACATTAGCTAATATTGGTTGGTGCTAGCTGTCTTATCTAGTATTTGCTGATGTTGAGTAACATTAGCTAATATTAGTTGGTGTTAGCTGCCCAGCTTGTATTCACTGGTGTTGAGCAACATTAGCTACGCTGGTTGTTAGCCAGTCGTTAGCTAGTATTGGCTGCTGGTGTTGAGTAACATTAGCTAATATTGGTTGGTGCTAGCTGTCGTTAGCTAGTATTGGCTGAGGTTGAGTATCATTAGCTAATATTGGTTGGTGCTAGCTGTCGTTAGCTTGTATTGCTGGAAAAGGGAGTAATATTAGCTAATATTGGTTGGTGTTAGCTGTCGTTAGCTTGTATTCGCTGGTGTTGAGTAACATTAGCTAATATTGGTTGGTGCTAGCTGTCGTTAGCTAGTATTGGCTGGTGTTGAGTAACATTAGCTAATATTGGTTGGTGCTAGCTGTCGTTAGCTGGTATTGGCTGGTGCTGAGTAGCATTAATAATACGCTGGCTGGTGCCAGCTGTCGTTAGTCAGTGCATTGGCTGGTGTTGAGCAGCATTAGCCAATATTGGTTGGTGATAGCTGTCGTTAGCTAGTATTGGCTGGTATTGAGTAGCATTAGCTAATATTGGTTGGTGCTAGCTGTCGTTAGCCAGTATTTGCTGGTGCTGAGCAACATTAGCTAATATTGCTGGTGCCAGCTGTCGCTAGCCAGTATTGGCTGGTGCTGAGTAGCATTAGCTAATATTGCTGGGTGCCAGCTGTCGTTAGCCAGTATTGGCTGGTGCGAGCAGCATTAGCTACAATATTGGCTGGTGCTAGCTGTCGTTAGCTAGGCTGGCTGGGTATTGAGTAACATTAGCTGATATTGGTTGGTGCTAGCTGTTGTTAGCTAGTATTTGCTGATGTTGAGTAACATTAGCTAATATTAGTTGGTGTTAGCCGTCGCTAGCTTGCATTCACCGTGCTGAGTAACATTAGCCAATATTGCTGGTGCCAGCTGTCGTTAGCCAGTATTGGCTGGCATGAGCAACATTAGCTAATATTGGTTGTGCCAGCTGTCGTTAGCCAGTATTGGCTGAGGTTGAGTATCATTAGCTAATATTGGTTGGTGCTAGCTGTCGTTAGCTTGTATTGGCTGGTGTTGAGTAATATTAGCTAATATTGGTTGGTGATAGCTGTCGTTAGCTAGTATTGGCTGCTATTGAGCAACATTAGCTAATAACTGGCTGGTGCCAGCTGTTGTTAGCCAGTTTTGGCTGGTGCCGAGCAACATTAGCTAATATTGGTTGGTGCCAGCTGTTTAGCTAGTATTGGCTGGTGTTGAGCAACATTGAATAATATTGGTTTGTGCTAGCTCGTCGTTAGCTTGTATTGGTTGAAAAGGAGTAACATTAGCTAATATTGGTTGGTGATAGCCGTCAAAAAGAATAGGCATACGCCATGAGCAACATTAGCTAATGGCTGCTGGTGCTAGCTGTTGTTGGGCTAGTATTTGCTGGTGTTGGATAACATTAGCTAATATTGGTTGGTGCTAGCTGTTGTTGTGTTAGTATTGGCTGGTATTGAGCAACATTAGCTAATATTGGTTGGTGCTAGCTGTGATTAGCTAGTATTGGCTGATGTTGGTTAGCAGTAACTACTATCACCTGGTATTTGCACGTTAGCCAGGCTGGCTGGTGCTGGAGTAACATTAGCTAATATTGGTTGGTGTTATTGCCCGCTAGCTAGTATTTGCTGGTGCTATAACATTAGCTAATATTATTGGTGCTAGCTGTCATATTCAGTATTTGCTGGTGTTGAGTAACATTAGCTAATATTGGTTGGTGTAGCTGTTGTTAGCTAGTATTTGCTGGTGTTGAGTAACATTAGCTAATATTGGTTGGTGCTAGCTGTTGTTAGCTAGTATTTGCTGGTGTTGAGTAACATTAGCTAATATTGGTTGGTGCTAGCTGTTGTTAGCTAGTACTGGCTGGTGTTGAGTAACATTAGGTAATATTGGTTGGTGTTAGCTTTTTTTAGCTAGTATTGGATGCTATTGAGTAACATTAGCTAATATTGGCTGTGCTAGCTGTGATTAGCTAGTATTGGCTGATGTTGTTTAGCAGTAACTACTATCACTTGGTATTTGGTACTGTTAGCTAGTATTGATGTAGTACAGTTTATTAGCATAGCAGCTAATGTTGGTTGGTGCTAGATATTTTGCTGACATTAATTAGATGTAGCCAATATAGACGGTTATTGATTAGACATAGCTAATATTGACTGGTATTGATTAAACATAGCTAATATTGGTCGGTATCGATTAGACATAGCTAATATTAATAAAGCTGATTAGACATAGCTAGTAATTGACTGGCATTGATTAGATATAGCAAATATTGATGGGTATTGATTACATTGAGTGAACATTAGCTATGTAATTTTTGTTTTTATTGATTATTGATTCTTTGTTAATATTATTGATTAATATTTAGTTATTGATCTCAATTCTCCTCGATCTTTCTCTCTGTGCTGTCCTGCAGCTGTTTCTTCCCATTCCAGCATCTCCGAGTCGGTTGTCCAGCAGGTCCACATCTCTGCCCACACACACACACCCTCCTCCAAACCAGCGTGAGTGCAGCTCCAGCTGCCATGGCACAGTGTGTGTGGGTGTGTGTGTGTGTAACAGCCCTGGCCCTTAAATTCGTTTCTTAGAGGTCACTCAGAAAGGTCTCGGTCAAATCTGTGATGCAGAAGAGCTCTGAGAGAAGACAGCCATATTAAGCAAATTAATATTCTAACCAAACACACAGAATCATATAAATACAACAAATACTACGAATAAATGCACCTTTTTAAAGAAAGACTCACAGTGCCTGAGAGGCCTGAAAAGTTGACATGATTTCTTGTTAAAACTTGCTTCATATTCTTTTTGCAATATGAAAAATATTATAAATATTCTCTGCACAGACATTTGCAGCTGAATTACCAAATTACTTCCTGGCCAACAAATATTCCCTATTTTCCTTTCATCATTAATTTCTGAGGTGAAAATTCCCGGTTGGGCAAAGTAATAATATTTTGTTATTATTAATAATATTTTGTTGTTATTATTATTATTATTATTATTATCTAACAGAAAATAACCACCTAGCTAGTATTAGCCATTTCAGATTTGTCCCATTACGCCAACGCTGAACAACATGATTCTGGCATTTCCTAAACGCCTGTAAATCTGGGGACCGAGCCGTCATGAGCCAGAGCGGATTTACGGCGTGCAATGAGCTGTTCTGTCTCTCGCCGGCATTAGTGTAAAATATTTTTCCACAGAAGTAACACCACCCTCTGGCCTCCTCCAGGTCTCTCGAAAGTGCCCGAACATTGCTGTGATGTAAGAATTTGGTGATATTTATACCACCGCTAACTAAGCAACAAACAATTATGCGTATGTAAAAATGTGGCACCCAAAAATTTATAAAAGGGTTTACAAGCCACTAGCGTCGATCGTCTGTTATTAGCAACACTCGAGAGGCTCGGATTGCGTGTCGTACAATTAACTCTTAACATCACATGGGAATGACACAGTGACTTTTCAAGCAAAACATAGCTTCCTGAAGCTTTCGTTTTTCTAGGAGTTAGAATTTGACAGGCTACATTGCTATTTTATCGCTAAAAGTAAAATTAAAAGTTAGTTGTTGAATAATTCTTTTAAAAAATAGCTTCGTAGCTACTTCACAGCGGAAAAATGAAGTTAAGTCACAAATTTTCGTTAGCTAGTCCCCAACACTGAACATAACCTGAAATTTTTGCTGTTTACCTGTTCATGTTGCGAAAGCGTTAAACATAGCATGAACATTACACACATTTGCTTTTCATTTTTCTTATCTGTCTTAAATTCGGTTTTGGGTTTAAACGGCTCACAAAAATTCTGCACGTTTCGGTTTCACTTCTTAGCGTTTCTCAAAGATTCCTTTCAGCACCACTTCCAACTTAGACGCTAATTCACTTTCTAGGTTTTGACTCGTTTTAATGTCTTAAAATCCATGCACAAAACGGTTCAACGCTACACTAAAATTCTTCACATTTTTGCTCACACTTTGTACTTCTTTCACCACATAAATCAGTGATTAGATTGCCCGACGAGCAACTTAGTCTGTGAACTTGCAGCAAAAACATTCCGCAAGGCATCTTCCAGCACTGTCTCCTCTCAATTCAGCGGTTAATTCAGTTAATTTCACTTGAGTGGACACAATCCCGAGGTTTAGACTTGGTTTAGTGGCCCAAAGCTCTTACCGTTTCCACCTCAACGAATCGGTTCCCAAACAAATCTAGTAACAAGTTAGTCCGTGAGGAATCTGAAAATGATCCCCAACGATCCCTTCCCTTCCAGCACCGACACCTCTTCTGGAAACTGCCCCGGTGTGAAAATCTGTGTGCTGTGTTTTGCCCCTCCGGGCTCCTCTGCGCTATGACGTAAAGCACCTCCCCCAGATCGGGTTTTTATGGCTGTCCAGTGTCCAGCTCTGGTCGAGCTCAGGGTAAACAACTCCCGCCTCTACTTTATACCGCCTCCCCCAATCCGCGGCGGCGTCACTCGGACCGGGTATTAAAAGTCATATCAAACAGACGAGTTCAGCCACTTGCCGCCTCGGTGCGAAAGGGGACTGTCGCCACCAGCATCCCCGGGTTAGGATTACGGAAGACAGGGAAAGGTTTACAGGGCTGTTTCGGAATGGGGTGAAGGTGGCGTGGTGGAGTGGGGTGGGGGATCTTATTTTGGGGGCGCCTCAGCACCAAGGCCCTGGTTGTTGCCTTGCTTTGGGGGTCTTGGCAGATTAAATTAATAGACTTCCATGCCAGGTGTCATTAGACTGGGCTATATTTGCCGCAGTCGAACGTGGTTATATTTTTTGTTTTGTTTCATTTTGAGATGTCTGGCGGCCGAAATCCTGGGGCGGGCGGGCAGGCGGGCGGGCGGATGGACGGGCAAGTGTCAAGGGATCCGATTGGGCACTTTGTGCTTGCTTTAGCTTGAAATTTATTGTCATGGTGGCTCACGCGGCTGCACAATAGTGCGTAACCCCCATCACCGCTGACCCAAATAATAGCGGCGATCGGACGCTGGTGACATGAGGGCTCATGAGGACTGGCACGACTGGAAACTACAGGGGACGTGGCACAGCTGAGAGCAGGGTGGATAAATGCCAATGTCCATCTGAATCTTAACGGAAGGATTGACTTTGTTGCTGTGGCTTAAGTACAACAGCAAAGTTTGAAAGATGCCATAAGGCGGGGGACGCGGGTTTTTGCAACAAACCCTAAATAAGCGGGATGGCGGACAACTTTGTTGCATATCATGTAAGTTGTCATGGGGTTATCTTCGATCTCAGGTATTTAAAGGTTGCGGGGCGGTGACTATTTTGATTTTTGGACACCAAGCAACACGGAGGAGAAAAATAAAAGCCAGTCAGTGGAGCGAAAAGCAGCAGCTCGTGGCACGAAGGGCTACAAACACGACTCAAATGCCAAACGCTCCGCAGGCTATTATTGTTTCAGTAAACAAGCACAATTACACCGAGGAACGATTCTGTTTCCAGACAAAACCATGACCTTATAAACAGAGCTGGTGCGGTGCCAAAAAGACAGATCTAATTGGAGGATCATTGCACAAACTACGAAAAATAAGGACTTTAATTGATTTAATTGAACGCATTCTTAGCAACACACACTGTGTTTTAGATCTGTATCAGTGCTGGGACTGGAAAAGTTAATGATCAGGCCAATATCAGTTTCCATGACAATATCGGGTCTGTATCAGGACAAAAAGTTACTGATACCAAACCAATATACTGATATCGGCCCAATGCTGACCCTGAAAAAAAGGCTCTGTAAAAGACTGTGAATTGAAAAAGTTACCGAAACCCAGATCCATATCAGTGTCAGGACTAAAGAAGTGACTCATACTGGCCCAGTATTGACCCGATACTGTCACGATGCCCGATACTTGGCCAGTACTGAACTGACACCCGATATTGGCCCAGTATTGACTCAAAACGCTAGATCTAGACACGGAACAAAGACTTTTCCCAAAATGAAGGTTCCTAAAAAGGTCAATGTAGTATCGGGACTGAAAAGGTCGCTGCTATCTAGATCTCTAACTAACACTGAACCAATACTGACCCGATACCCTGTACTTGTGCAGTACTAACGCAGTAGCCGATATCAAACCGCTGGATTTAACACTAATCCAATACTGACCCGATACTTGATATTGGCCCGATATTTTCTTCCTGGACAGTTAATTGATTATTTCATTCCATATTTAGGATATCCGTCCACTCAAATGGCCATGATAAAATGTCATTAATTGTAATTCATGTAGTTAAAAAATAACTATGGTGTTACTACAGGATCTAGTCAATTACCTTCGAAACGCTGAGCTGCTGCTGGTGACACAGCCCCGCCTCTCTGATGCAAGGGAATTCTAAAATGTGGTGAGGAATTATCCAACGTTTGAGTTTGATGTCCTTGTTGCAGAATGAAAGTCTGTGATCTGAGCAGAAGTGGAGGAGTCTCTGAACAGATGCACTCCCCAATGTAGTCTCGGAGCAGATAGAAATATGACCAGCATTTAGACATGCAGGAGGGCGGGGTGGGATTGTGTGTGCAGAACCCTCACCCAAAATCTGTCCTGGCTGAAAATGATTAATAATTTTTGGAAAATGTCATTTTCAGTTGCAGCCAAAAGGAGGCGGTGCTGCTGTGTGGCGGAATTGTAGTTCCCAGGAGTTAATGGGTAATGGAAGCCCCGCCCTGTTATGCTATGCACTATGGCTACTCAAACACACACATACACATACACACACACACACAAACGACATCCACAAACGATCAACGAAAAAAAACCCTAAAGAACTAAAAAAGGAGGGGGAAAAAAGGGGGCGTGGCAAAAATCAGAGGACGAAAAAGAGGGTGAAAAGGAAAAACCAAGCCGAAAATGTAGAAGATGCAGAGTGAGAGAAGAGGACGAGATGAGAGCGAGGAGAATTGATGGGCTTAAAAACATTCTTGGAAAGGAAAATAAACCATGGCAGCATTTGGACGCATGAAGACACGGGGTTGGGGGGAAGAGAGAAAGCCAGTTTAATATTCGTTTTCTTGCCATTTTTACAAAATTTAATTCTTGCAAATGTCCTAACCTTGGAGAACAGAAACAAAGCATTCATTTTCATGCAGGTTTTCTTGCACTTCTTCAAGACAAAAGTTGAAGCAATTCCCTGTTAGTTTTTCAAAAATCATGCAAATATCTTAAAATTGAAGGAACAGAATTTACAGTTTTAAGTCTAGCTACTTTTTTCAAGTAATTTGCAAAGAATATTGCAAAGTTCCTCAAACTGTAAAAATTTGAAGCAATTTTCTCTCAGTTTTTCTAAGGAAAAAATAGGATTTAAAGGAAGAATTGCATTCTCATTTTAAGCCCATAAAGTTTTCTTTTTTGCTAGCCATGATGGGAAGATTTTGCGGAAAATGACTTCATTTTCTGTGTCGCAGTGAAACACACACACTCTCACACACACTCTTTCATCTAACTTCCACTCTCGCTGTCTCTCTAGAGATGGTACTGATCCAACACCAATATCTGGATTTTTTTATGGTTAAAGAAATGACATACAGATAACCATAAAATGCTAAATATGTACCACTAAAACTAACAAATGTTCAAATAGTTATATGTTGAATATAATGAAAACATTTTTTTTTTTTGCTGTATTTTTATACACCCCTGACGGGCCACTAGATGCTGCCAAGTAGTTAATTTTGTCTCAGTTCTGCTTTTGTTCCTGTCCTGTATTTTTGTCGAACCTCCCGTTTGTTTGTCCCTCTCTTGTCTGTGATTGGTTGGTTCTCCTTAGCAGTTAGCCCTCGTTATTATCACCACCTGTTCCCGTTTAGTTTCCCGTCCCTAGTTACCCAGCCCCTGTTCATCTATTGGTTGTATTTCATTTGGCTTCTTGTTACCCAATTAGTATGTGGTTTGTTTGATTGGTTGCCACGTCTCGATTACTGCTGCACTCGTTTCTTTCTCTTCTATGTGTGACCCTCCACGGAGAAACCAGTCGCTTGTCATAACAGAGGTTTCTGGAGAAAACGGAGCGCTTATGTTGGCGTAAAATGTTGGATTTGTTGTTTTTTAGTGTTTTGAAACAGTGGAAGGTCTATACTGCAATTGTTAGAATAAATTTGGCTGAAAAATCCTACCTCTTTCCATCCTAAAAACGCATCTTTGAGGAGAGAATTCAATTCCAGCAGAATGTTAAAAGTTTCTGTTTTGACCTATTTACTTCAATATTTACGTAAATCCACTGGTTGACTAGCGAAGATATTTCTCGAATCCATCTCCGCCTCCCGGAGCCTCAGCTAACCTAACGCAGGTACACTATCCGCAGGCCAGGAACGCACCGTGAGGCTAACAGAATGCAAACGTAGCCGCTGGATCGCACCAAGCGGCTCAGAGTGCTACGGGCGAGTAGTCAACTTCAAAGGCAGATTCGCTTTCACTTGGCGTGACAGAGAAACCCGACCTTTGAATGTTGATATCTCAGTCATATGTCGCCCCATTCATTCCATATAGGTATCGTTTTTGAAGCTTGGCTTATGCCCTTTTATGAAAACATAATAACTCAATTTTGAAAATTTGCGACAAGCGACTGGTTTTACTGTGTCACATTTATAGTCCCGTTTTTCTCTCTGATCCTTGTCTGTCCACTGTCGTTCTACACCATGTTGGCGTGCTCTGTGTTACGTTTGAAAACACTTCAGTTTGTAGTTTTGTGTTTGTTTTTGCTTGTAAATAAAGAGAGACGTGCATTGCTGTCAAACCTCCTTCACACCCCGCCACAACAACAATATGACAATATATTTTAAATTTAACTAGTTCGGTGCGAGCAAACCATATTGTTGCAATGTCGCCCTCTAGTGGACATGAGCTGACAACACTAATAACGTGATTAAGATTCATCTTCCCTCTTTGTGTTTCCTCATTTGACTTATATCGGTCATTACCAATCACGATTTATTGATAACGGCTGATAATGTTGCACTCATTAACTACAGCTTGTCAGCTTAATCGCTGTGATGATTTTATTGGTTCTGGTTCAAATCGTCATCAATATCATCACATTGATTAATCGTGACCAGCCCTAACTGCAATGTAAGTAGGCGGGGAAAGTTGAGAACTTAATATCAGCAAACTGTGCTTGAAAACTTGATATGGCGCCATCTCCAGTCCCGACACACACTCGTAAGCACTCAAACACACGCAAAAACACACGTCCACGCTCAGGCCGGACTCACGGACAGCGGTTCCTCGGAGCGCCTCGCCCGGGCTTGGGTACCCAGGCGGTCGATGAAACCTTGTAGCTCTTTTCTGAACGCTTTCATCTGGGCGTTGATGCGGTACAGCAACTCGTGCTCGCGGATACGACCCGCCTCGTCGTCAGCGCCATCATCGCCGTCGCCACCTTCGCCGCCGCCGAACGGGTCACCGCTGGAGACGGCGACTTTGGCCCGGCGATGATGTGCCGCTGGTGTCGGGCGAGATCAGCCGGGTCGATGGTGCGACCTTGGGGCGCCCGCTTCAGCACGGATGTCGCATCATCTGCTGGCGTCGCGTCTCGCGGACGGGTAGCGCCTCGAATCGGGTGGAACAGGCGGGCGAAGTCGCGAGGCACCGGAGTTGCGACCTCGAAGCCGCCTCGCCACTCCACAGACCTCGCGCTGGCGGTGAGGAGGAACCCGGTGTCGCTGCCGCCGCTTCCGGTGTACTGTGTTCCCCGTATGCATAATGCCGTCGGCGCCGCTGTCGCGTTCGGCGCGGGTACCACCTTCAGGTGAGTAGTGAGGTCGTAGCGCTGTAAATTGGACAGCAGCACACGGTTCTCGTACTGCAGCTGCATCACCCGCCCGCTCAAGTCATTGACCTGGAGTCGTGCCGCTTTCAACTCTTCCTGCAGCGCCTCCATCTTACTGCTTTCAGGTGATGAAGCCCCAGATCCACCTCCTGTCCCGGTTCCGGTTCCAGTTCCGTGACGTGATCCTTCCTTGAAGCGTAGTTTGTTGAGTTCGGTGGTCACACGCCTGTTTTGCTCCTCGACATCGGCCAGGTTCCGTCGCAGGAGTTCCGCCTCGTCCTCCACCAGCTGCAGCTGCTGCCTCAGCCTGCAGTTCGCCCCTGCCCCCTGGTGCCCCAACGCCCACCCGATCGCAGGCCCGCCTCCTCCCCCAGTTGTCGAAGCCCGCCCGGCAGCGCGGTTCTCCACCTCCAGCTCCACGATCTTGCGTCCCAGGATGTTGGCCTCCTCCTCCACCAGGCGAAGGCGCAGCTTGAGCTCGGACTCGCGGGTGGTGGGGGGCCCCCCGGCCTCGCCTTTCGGATGGGGGCTGTCCAGGTCGCCATAGAAGGAGCGGTACTTCTGCAACTCCTGCTCCAGGCGATCCTTCTCCTTGTCAGTCTTGGCCATCTTCTTCCTCATCAGCGCTGCCTCCTCCTGGACGAAGGCCAGCTGGCACTTCAGGTCCTCGTTGTCCTCCTGGCAGTGAAGGCGACAACAATATGTTTGCAGTTTTAACCAAAAATATGTTTCTCAATAAATCAAAACTGTACAGTTGCCATGCTGCCCTCTAGTAAACACACTACACAACATCAGATAATGTTTTTTTGAGATTAAGCTTCCCTCTCCCCGTTTCATATGAAATTATCTTCATTTAGCTCACATCAGCTGATAATATCGTCACACTGATTAATCAGACAAGCCCGAACTGTAATATGGCAAGTGCTGTTTATTTGGGACACATTACATTTTTAGAGTTATTCTTTTTATGAATCAATATGCATAAGGCATGTACAAGTGACAGTTTGTAGTTTGTAGATGGTTGAAGTACAAGTTTGTACTTGTGTTGTAAATGTGATTACTTGTTTATCAGATATTAATTATGCATTGAATATTAATGATACATTACATATTTATTGTGTTTTTTCTCACTAGCGAATGTAAAAATGTTGAGTAGTGATGTTACAAAAACACCAGCAACATTCTGTGTACTGACCTCTGATGGGCTCTGAGAGATTTTCTTCTCGCTTTTCTGTCCATCTTTACTGCCTCTTCCTTTCTGGGACTGCGTCAAAGAGAAAAAGAAGAGTAGAATCTGACTACAGATGCTGTAATGTATAATAATAATAATAATTTATTAATCTATACAAGATACAAATATGGAACGTACCTCTCGGGCCTTGTCCAGCTCGTTTTGCAGTGCCTGCTTGGTGACTTCCACCTCGATGAGTTTCTGTCTCAGACGTTCGTTCTCGTCCTCCGTCTTCGTTCGTTTCTCCTCTACGCTCTCCAGCTCGTGATGAAGTCGCACAGACACGTCCATCGCCACCTGCCACGGAATAAAATAGCTTAAAACTAAAACAAAATATTCATTCATTCATCCATCCATTATCCGAACCATAATCTACTAAAATATATCTAGTTTAGAGGAATATGAGTTAAAATGTAAAAACACAAAAAAAATCAGTAAATCCAGTTGAATGTCAAATTCCCCTAGTGGATAAACTGTAATTATTTCTTTCTTTCTTTTCTCCTCCTCCTTCTTCCCACTTTGCCCTCTCTTTCTTCCTCTCTTTCCCTACCACCCCATCTCCTTTTTCTCTCCCTCCTTCTCTCCTCCTTCCTTTCCTTTCTTCCCTGGATCCCCACTTTCCCCTTTCTTTCCTCGCTCTTGTCTTTTTTTCTTTTCTTTCTCTTTCTTTCTTTTCTTTTTGTTCCTTCCTGGTCTCTCTCCATCCACTTTCTTTTCTCTTTTATCTTCCCTCCCTTAATTTCTTCTCCCTCCTTTGCTCCTTTTTCTTTCTCTCTCTATCTCTCCCTCCACCACTCTCCATCTTTTCTATCTCCCTACCACCCCCATTCCTTTTCTCTCTCCCTCTTTCTCTCCTCCATCATTTCTTCCCCTTCCATTGTTTCTTATTCTCCTCTTTCTCTCTTTTCTTTTCCTCTCTCCCTCAACCACTCTCTCTATCTTTCTCTCACCCATCCCACTCTCTTTTTCTCTCTTTCGCTCCTCCTTCTCTTCTTTCCCCATTTCTTTCTCTTCCTCCTTTCGTTCTCTCTCTTTTCTTTCTTTCCTTCTCCTGATTTCTCTTTTTTCTCTGACTTCCTCCCCTTATCAATCTCTCCCCTCCACATCCTTTCTCTTTTAGCTGTCTGTCTTTATCTCCTTCTTCCATTCTTTCCCTCCCTTGTTCTCTTTCTCTCCCTCTCTCTATCTCTCTATCTCTCTCTCTCTCTATTTTCTTTCTGTATTTTCCTTCTCTTTCCTTTCCTCTCTACAGTCTCTCACCCATCTCCTTCCCTTCTGTCTCTCCCTCTCCCTCCCTCCATCCCTCCCACTCTCTCTCTTCCCTCCCTCCTTCACCTCCCTTTGTCTCTCTCCTCCCCATCCCTCTCTCCTCTCCTGCTCACCTTCAAGTCCTGTTCCAGACTGCGCAGCAGCTCCTCGTCCACCTCTCCGCTCTGTGCGTATCGCATGCGTTTGCGTTTCGGCCTTGCGCAGGCGGTACTGCAGGATGCGGCAGTTCTTGTTAGCTCTCTCCAGCTCGCGCCGCATGTCCTGCAGCTGACATGTGTCCTCCTCGTAGAAGGCGTCGCGCATCTCCTCCATCTCCGCTCGCATCTCCTCCAGCTCGCTCTGCACCAACACCACAACATATTTACTCCAAAACCAAGCAGCATCACCAACACCAACATTACAAACCTGCAATCTTACAAAAAGTGATTTTTAAATGATCTATTATTCCATAACACATTAAGGTCAGTTTAATATATGTGAATCATGTATCTATTTATAAAACAACACAACAACAGCATTATTCAATCTATTTTTCTCCTTTGGTCGAGGTAATCAGTGTTTCTTACTTAACATTATTTTTTCTTAAGTGTTTTAATATTTCTGAAGTATTTTCTTAAAAATGATTTAAAATATATATTTGATAAATATAATATTAATAACGTCTTTTTATTTTTATTACTTTTCTTTCAATATATGTTAATCATTTTGACAACAACAATAACAATAACATATAATATGTATTATTACTCAAACTATAACAATAATATTTTTAATAATTATTTTTTAAGCCAGAATATATCTTACTCATTTATTATTATTATTATTATTATTATTATTATTATTATTATTATTATTATTATTATTACATACTGTAACTTTGGACAGTGCAATTGGTAATTGGACTGAAAATAACAACAGTAATATTCATGTAATATTTTAATAATATCATTATGTAGTATAATATTTTGATTATTCTTCATACTGCCTCGTTTGGGCGTCCGTTATTAATCATTATTATTCCTCCGTTTATTATACACTTCCTCCGCGTGTCTTCTTACAGAACAGAACCGACCCGAACCGACTCTAACCGGACAGGACCGAACCTTGAGCTGCTCGTTTTCCTCCACCAGTCTCTCCATCTCCTCGGGCAAGGCCTCATCCCGCTGCGTCACGGCCGCCGCTTCTCCCTCCATCTCTCCCCGCTGTCCTCCTGCTCCTCCTCTTCCTCCTGCTCCTCTTTCTCTTCCTCCTCCTCCTCTTTTCCCTCCTGCTCCTTTCCCTCTTCCGACGGCACCCGAGCTGTTTACCGGGCCGGGCGTGAGGATGCTGGGGATGCTGCGGGAAGGAGGAGCCGCGCCCCGGATTCGGGTTCCGGATCCGCCGCGGCTTTCAGCACCACCGGGCACCTGGACAGCCGCCGGCTCCTGGGCGTGGTGTTGTCCGCCTGCCGCGCTCCGTGTTCCGGCGCCGGTCCTGGTGGGCTCCGCGGGTAGAGAGAGCGGCTCCGGGCGCGTCTGCAGGCCGAGGAGGAGGCGCTGGGACGCGGACTGACTGCGGCGCTCAAGCCGGCCCGGGAAAACCACAGCGCTCCTAGCGGCGGAGCTCATGGTACCGTCACACGGCGGACCTCCACCCAAAAACACAACGCTCAGCTAGGTCTGAAAGATACTGGGAAAAATTAAGGAATATTCGTGCTATTATTTTAAGTAATGTAATTAATTTAGTGCATTTAAATTATTTTTTTTAAAACATCTTTTTCTTTCTATTGTGATATAATAAAATATGAGTATGTATAATATTATATACGATTATTGGGTTATTATATAATATACAGTTTAAATGTGACAAGTTTAAGCATATATTTATATTGGTTCTTAAATATTGCTTGGTTAACGTAAAAGTTAAAATAAAATAAAGAGGAATCTTTAATTAGATGGAGAAGCACTTACATTTTATGGAAGGTACTTTGAGGTTTCAGACTACATGAAAAGTTCTTTATGGAGCCAATTATGTTTTTCTATGAATAAGAATGAATTTTTACTCTTTAATTTTAATTGTGTTATACATATCATTAGACTAATCTTAATGGATCCTATTTTAAAGTTTGCAGTAGTTTGGGAAGAAGTTTGGGAAGTGTTAAATCGTTTTTATTATTTCCATATATTTCTTAAGAACTGGTGAATAATTGTGGCCTCCAGCCTATGAGTTCATATCTCATAGTCTACTGCAAATGTCATATTTAAAAGCCTACTTTTTGCTATTTAAATGTGAACCATATCATGAAGGAAAATTCCTTACCTTATTAACCGTGCTGAGGTCATTGTGAGAATTATTCCAGTAATAAAAATGGGGAAAGTGGGAAAAATGTATTACAATGACAAACGGAGTACCAGACGCTGCCTGGGAAGGAGAGATAGAGAGAGAGAGAGAGAGAGAGAGAGAGAGTTTTCTGTGCTATAACAGAGGCCTTGTGTGTGTTTGTATGCTGTTGTTGATCCAGTTTTTTAAACGTTTAATGAGTTTATGCAGCCAAAATCACGATGATAGATATACAGACCAAATTCATAAATATATATCTACAAACATTGTGGAATAAAACTGGAATTGTTTTTAAAGTTTTGATGTTTTTATCTGAATATAAGGTTTAGGCTGCAGTACTCCGCCTGACCACAACAGGGAGCCAAGCGTCTGTATAAACAGGATTTTCACACCGTAAATAGCGCGATGAATGAAAAGATAAATAAAATGTAAATTTATGCACCTCATCTACAACTAATTTTTGTTTTATCTCCTGACGTTTTGCAGTATTTGTCGTGTTAAAGCACTTTTCTTCTCGTACTCGACCTTACGTTTATGTTTACGGGATGCATTTTGGTGATGGTTAATTAATTTTAACAAACCAATTTGATCTTAATCTGGTGAAATATCCAGTCTTAAAGCTCTATTTTTCTCACACAAGCCCATATTATCAGGTCTTCGTGTTTGTTAATTGTTCAAATTAGTCTGAAATGTTCAGCGACGTTATTAAACTTATATATAAAACGTCATTATAAAGAGATTCATTTAATAGTAAATAGAGTAAATTTCTCATTGCTTCGTCTTTGAGCTAATCTCTAAAAGTGTTTTATGGTCTCATCTTTAGTAATTGTATAAATTTTGTAATTTCTTTTGATTAGGCTACAAGCAAAACTATGTGGTTAAGGATTTATACTGCGTTCCATTTGCCATTGGATGCGCAATTCGGATAACGAGATTACGTCACATCCGCTAAAAATACCGTGAAAAGCGAATTAGATGCGTTTTTAAAACTTTTTATAACTTTTTAATTAGAATTTTCCGTCTCAAATTACTTATCCTGTTCTCCTTTCTGTTCAGCTAACTAGGCTATTCATTTATTTTTAGAAACATCGACCAGCCAATTTAGCATCAGCATTTGAAAAATGACATATAACACGGCATTTCACGTAGAACATGACCGTAGCTACACGTCTATCGACTACAACAACTCTGTATTATGTACACAGCTGATCAAGTTAAACAATAAAGTGCTAAAAATGTTTTTGTGTGTGTATATATATATATACGGGCACGTGTGTCGTCATTTCCAGCTTCAGCCCTCGGAAAATGACTCATAAACCGAGCTCCAACGGCAAAAGGAATTTAATGCTTTGGAAGCTTTAAAAATGGATATGTGTAATGATCTGAGATAAGTCTCTAAATTCTGAGTGGGTGATGGTGGTTTAGTGGTTAGGATACTTGCATCTAAACCAATAGGTTGTGGGTTCAAATCTTTGAGTCTGTGAGCAGGACCCTTAACCCCAAGTTGCTTTTGGAGAAAACTGTCCCTGAAATTGAGGAACAATCTGCTTAATGCTTACGTGATTATTTTTCAATGTGAACACAGCGTGGTGCAAGGTGCACAGTGACCTCTGCATTTGACCGATGCGTGAAGGAGGTGATTGTGCGACACCCTAATCACAGGGCCAACTTCCCAACCGTTACGCTACCAGCTGTCCCAACGTTGATATAAATATGATGACCGGTAGACGACTGGGTCAAAACACTGGTAAAATACAGTCAAAAACTGTAAGGAAGTGATTAAATTTACAGCTGTTTGTTAGTGTGTGAAAGTTTTAAACCATGTGAGCAGGTGAAGAGCGAGGTGAGGCTACCTTATGGTGATCAGCTCCGGTGGAAAACTCGGGACAGTCCACAATCCTCTTACTGCAAAATCCCTTACATATATCTGAGAGAGAGAGAGAGAGACTAATTTGTCTTCCCCAACCCTCTTAACGGACAGATTCTATTTGTCTGCTGCGGTAATGAAGAGTAGAAGGGTGTGTGAAGAGAGAGAAGGTGTATATGTGGGTTAAAGGTGTGTCTGTTTCTGACCCAGACTTTATTTTTGGAGAAAAGGTCCCAATTGGGGATGAACCTACCTTTGGGGCGTAGAAACATGGCGTCTTTCTTTGATTGTTATCAAGATATTTAAAGTAATTTAAGAAAAAAGGAGTAGCTGAAATGTTTTATTTTCATCACTGAGCTCATGGTTAGGTTTTGTATATGAGCAGGAATGGAGCACAATAGTATAAGTGAAAGCGAGCGAAACTGCAACCTTCAGATCATGGGGTGAACACCCTAACCAACTGCCAGGTACAGTCAGGGAAGTGGCCCTGTGATTGGAGGGTCGCCGGTTCAAGTCCCAGACCGGTTAAGGTACCACTGAGGTACTCATGAGCAAGGTAACGTTCCCAAGCACTGCCCCCTGGGTGCTCAACGGCTACTTTCACCCCAAGATTTTGCAGAGAATGAGTGCAATTTAGTTTAAATGTATTACGTCCAGTAACCAATTTCACATATATATCCAACATTGTGTTGCGATATCGTTGTATGTGTGTGTGGTGTGACGGATTACCAGCGCTCCTGCTCCTCCAGAATGACCTGGATTTCTGCGCAAACTGTCAGTGTGACGTGAGCGTAAGCTCTTTTACAGCCAAAGCCAATTTGACGGACTGCTTAGGTCAGATCTGTCCCAGCCTCCAATCACCTGCTCCAATCCCCTCCCCCCAACTCCCCACTCCCAATTGCCAGCACCCCCACCCCCATTCCCATCCCACAATTACCGCCACACCCCGTCTCACTTGTCTTCAGGCCAAAGCAACGGAAGGATTTAAGGCCACTCCGGTCCTAGAGGGTCAGAACCCGGGAGGTTTTTTTAACATTCACACCTGGTCTCAAGTAGATTCTATTTATATTAACAGTATTTAGCAGACTCTCTCATCCAAGAGCATAGCAACTAACATAGCGTACATTAGCAACTAATATATGTAGTGGAAAAATTCAACGTAGCATTAGACTGTGCTTGAGGAGAGTTAAGAAGAAATAAAGGTCAAGATAAAAGAGGAAGGTCAATATTAGATGTTGCTCTGTCTGAGGGCTGAGAGGAGAGCAACTAGCATAGTGTACATTAGCAACTAACATAGTGTACATTAGCAACTAACAGTATACATTAGCAACTAACATAGTGTACATTAGCAATTAGCATAGTGTACATTAGCAACTAACATAGTGTACATTAGCAACTAACAGTGTACATTAGCAACTAACATAGTGTACATTAGCAACGAACAGTATACATTAGCAACTAGCATAGTGTACGTTAGCAACTAGCACAGTGTACATTGGCAACTAACAGTGTACATTAGCAACTAGCATAGTGTACGTTAGCAACTAACAGTATACATTAGCAATTAGCATAGTGTACATTAGCAACTAGCATAGTGTACATTGGCAACTAACAGTGTACGTTAGCAACTAGCATAGTGTACATTAGCAACTAACAGTATACATTAGCAACTAGCATAGTGTGTTAGCAACTAGCATAGTGCACATTGGCAACTAACAGTGTACGTTAGCAGCTAACATAGTGTACATTAGCAACTAACAGTGTACATTAGCAACTAACAGTGTACATTAGCAACTAACATAGTGTACATTAGCAACTAAGTGTACATTAGCAACCAACAGTGTACATTAGCAACTAACAGTGTACATTAGCAATTAGCATAGTGTACATTGGCAACTAACAGTGTACGTTAGCAACTAACAGTATACGTTAGCAACTAGCATAGTGTACATTAGCAACTAACAGTGTACGTTAGCAACTAGCATAGTGTAGATTAGCAACTAACAGTGTACATTAGCAACTAACAGTGTACATTAGCAACTAGCATAGTGTACATTAGCAACTAACAATGTACATTAGCAACTAACATAGTGTACATTAGCAGCTAGCATAGTGTACGTTAGCAACTAACAGTGCATGTTAACAACTAGCATAGTGTATGGTAGTAACTAACAGTGTACATTAGCAACTAACAGTGTACATTAGCAGCTAACATAGTGTACATTAGCAGCTAGCATAGTGTACGTTAGCAACTAACAGTGTACATTAGCAACTAACATAGTGTACATTAGCAGCTAGCATAGTGTACGTTAGCAACTAACATAGTGTATGTTAGCAACTAACAGTGTACATTAGCAACTAGGATAGTGTACATTAACAACTAACATAGTGTACATTAGCAGCTAGCACAGTGTAGATTAGCAATTAGCATAGTTATATTTTCCCCAACGGCAACGACCCATTGATGGTAGTGCTGGAGGCAGGATTCGAACCCACAACCTCTTGTGAGGGTTGGGTCTTGATCAAGGGATCTGATCCAACCAGCGCCGCGCGCCGCCCCCTGCCCCAACAAGCACTTTATCGACCATTGTGACAAGCATTTACAACAACAAAAAAACTGACGCTACACACACACTCATCACCGACACCCTGTTTATTTTTGTCAGATCAGCAGGCATCCAGTAGTACCAGAAAGAGGTCGCTCTTTTATAAAAGCTGTTTAAAACTAACACGTTTCTCACTGCCTCACCTTCATGTAAACCCAAACATTGCAAAAATAATCATTATTATTATAATATGTGGACAATAATTAAATGGTACTTACTGTTTTAGCTTTTTTGGCTAGCTTTATTAATAAGGGTTATCATTAACATGTTTAACTAGTATAACTGTGGCCATTTTTATTATAAAAGAGATGTACAGTAACATTTGCGAACAGCATAAGAACCTACAGGAATAGGATGGTGTCAACTCCCCAGATGCCAAATTTGGAATCAAAACTCCCTGGTCCATAAGTCTCTGTAAGATTTTTGAAAAGTGGTAGAGCATATCTAGCATCACAGTCCAAGCCGACTCTCTTACACACACACACACAAATAAATAACGTTTGATCAAACACACAATATTCAAGTAGCACATGCACATGGATAAGCCTTTTAAAAACTGTCAAACTGAGTCAAAAATATGGACCTCTGTTGCTTTGGCTTTAACTCTGGCAAACTGGATTGATTTTTGAAATTCGCTTTACTGTTCCATACAGATTTAAATTTGCAACAACGCATAGCTTCAATGTGTAACTTTAATTTGTAACGTGTGAAAAATGACGTGTAACTACCTTGCAAACCTACAAAAATTGTTCAAAATTGTCCATGAAAAATCGACAAAATATTGTTGACTTGTGATCAAACAGGCTTTATAACTCTCATTTGGTCATAAGCTGACATTTTATTGTTCATTGTTAAAGTTTACCGTTTAAGTCATTTATCACTTTTAATTCAGCAAATTTTTACCATTACAAGTTACAACGTTACGAGTTACCTCACCGGTCCTCATCGAGTCGTCAATGAGAATCAACAAGCCCCAGATGTTTAAGGTTTGGTGGAAAAATTAAATTTTTTCAAATTTTGAAAATGGTAAAATACTTGCCAGAGTTATGATCAAACCTACAAAGCTCCTTTAAGTTTTGAGTCAAGGAACAAAGATGCTCTTTGTAAAGTTTCGAACTTGGACCAACCGTGCCATTCCTTCTTAGGTACTTAGGCCAGTAGTGCACAAGTACACAAATTTCGCAATGACTCCGGTCTGAAAACAGGCAAAATTAAAGGGGCACTCTGCCCAAAGACGCTGAATTAAAGTTAAACGTCCCTAACAGCATCTAATCGTCATTGGCGAGATTCTGTCTGTGGATGAAGTGTCCCTTTAATCGCCGATCATCTGAGCCAATCGCCTAGCTTTACAATGAACCGAACTCCAAACAACATTCATAAAATAACCCCCTTCCCTCCCTTACTCCCTCCCTTCATCATCTCTGCCCACTTTACCCATCAACATCCAATCACAGCTCCTTAAAGTAACAGGCCACACCCCTCCACCAACTCACTGGTTGTTTGTATGGCGCACCATCACGGCTACCTAAGCTTTTACGTAAAATGTGAGAAAGCTAGCGGTCTGAGGAACAATGGTAACGGTCCCAAAATAAACAAGCTGTCAATAAACGTCCTAGCCAATCAGACAAAACGTGGTGGTGGTGGTAGGGTGGAGCCTAAACCAACTAATCTCTTTCTGAAAAACCCCAATTTCCGACTTGAATTTCCCTCCAAACCCTTTCTCCTTCTCACTCCTTCCTGTCTTCCTCTCCTCTAATCCCTCTTTGTTCTGCTTTTCTTCTGCTTCTTGCCGTTCTCCTCGGCGTGCTCGGGGATCTTGGCAGAGCCGTTGCTAGCGGCGACGGTGCCATTGCCGAGGCTCTTGGCCGCTTTTGGGCGAGGCTGGTGGCGGTAGGTCTGGTAGTAGAAGTTGGCAAAGAGAACGATGAAGGTGACAGCGTAGCCAATCAGGGCCCACTGCATCCAAGCAGGGAATGGGCAGCCCGAGTAGAGGGAGTGGGCGGCGTGGCCGATGGTGACGTGGAACTGAATCTGCAAAATTGAATAATAATTAATAATTAAAAATTGAATAAGAATAAATAATTAACCATTAGAAATAATGGTGAGTAGCAGTTTTAGGGGTCCAAACACACAAAATAATAGATTTATAAATAGATTAAAAGTAAATAAATAGATTTAAAGTAAAAAAAAATATTCAAAGATGTCATTTTTTTACTTATTAGATGTGAGTTGTGTCTTAGTGGCATTTACCATCTGGATGATGGTCAGGTACTTTTTCCACCACAGGTACTTCTGCATGTGAGGTCCGAAGGCAGCAAGGCCGTAGTAGCTGTACATCAGCACGTGGATGCCCGAGTTGATGGTAGCACCAAAAAATGCTGCGTAAAAAAAAACACACACACAATTGGGGCAAAGGTTGAAACACATGTGGGTTAAAGGTCGTCACGGAAACGAGGCAGGGAGGGTTGAAGTCGTGTCCGTGGCGACGGAAAGGGGATTATCTCGACATCTTAGAAATGGGGTCCTGACGAGGTGATGGATCAGCATGTTTAAACGCAATCCATCATTTAGTGTGGGGATTCGGTAGCTTCTTGCTAAGCTAGGGCTGCGCAGGCCTCATGCTAAACCTAATGTAAAGGTCATATAATCTGAGCGTTAACAAAGCTTTAGCGGAAACATATGCTTCACTTAAAAGCCCCCTGAATACAACCCCCAACCCTTAAAATGGGCATCTGTTCTGCTTAAGAACGCTCAGCAAGTGAAGAATACACCACACAGTCATAACATTATGACCACTGGGAGCTGAAGCTAATAACATTGATTACCTTGTTATGACGACACTGAGCAGTGAGTGTGATATGTTAGGCAGCAAGTGAACATTTTCTCCTTGTGGTTGGTGCATTGGAAGCATAAAAGATTGGCGGTAAGAATGTGAGTGAATGTGACAAGCGTAAAATTGTGACGATTGCTAGAGAAAACCCAGTCTACAGAGGTTCAGGAACTACCAAAAATTGGTCCAGGAAAGAAAATCAGGTAAAGCGACAGTGAAAGTGCTATGGACAACCAAGACCCATTGGTAAAGCCAGTCCTGTGTTTCTGAGCCAATATAAAAGCTAGTTTACCTCTAACTTTGGTTTTCACAGAAAGGCATCAGAAGACATGTTGCACTGCAGTTGGTTGTGTGTATGGTTGGTCAGCCCCAGGTCTAGGGTTAACCAACCAGACACAACCAACTGCAGTGCAACATGTGTGTATGGTTGGTCAATATTAGGTTATAGTGTTACAGCATATTGGTGTTGACTGCAAGGAGAAATGATATACCATCATCAGGTTCTTGACTAAGGATGACTAAGGAAGTCTAACCTCCACAAAAGGCTAAAGAATGTTGTTGAACGTGGAACAAGGAACATGTGCTATCTAAACCACCTATGCTAGTTCGTGAAGACTGTTGCACTACATTTGTTTTAGCCCTTGTAGACAAAACGGGGGTAGTAAGTAGTGCCAAAGGGTGAGTACTCACACTGTCCGCCAGGGACCCACTTGATGCCGATCCACCACAAGATGAACATGGTGCAGTGGTGGTAGACGTGCAGAAAGCTGACCTGGTTGAACTTCTTCCTCAGGATGAAGAAGACCGTGTCCAGGAACTCCACCCCTTTGGAGATGTAGTACCACCAGAGTGCTGATGCTATCTGTAGTACCAACACACACACACAGTCAAGACGGTGGAGCCCCAAAAACCCAAAAAGCACACAGTCAAGGCTTGAGCACCATCAAAGTGATGTCCTGCACCAACCCAGCCACTGGGGATGCTCAGTGGTGCTTTTCCACTGGCACCAGGAACTGTGCTGGAACAGCACATGTTCAACTTTATATAAAGCAACCCGAACCCAACCAGGAGTCATGCCTGCATGGCCCAGCTCAGCCAAAAGCATCGTTTGAACAGCAACTTCAGGCAAATGCTGCAGCTACAACATCAAGTGAACTGTTACTGCATCTTCGCATTAGCACAGCAGAAGGAATTTCTTTTTTTGCTAATGCACCTCGTTTTCCAAACGAGCACTCGTTGTTAAGGGGGAAGTCGGGCAGATTAAGGGCAGTAGTGCAGAGGTGAAAGGTCAGCAGGGTGAGGGTGCAGAGAGGCCGGTGCTGAGCACTAAGCTTTACTTAGAATCTATTAAGCAATTACAGACTCACATACAGACGTCACAGTCTACGGAGAGATTGCTTGCTCGTGTAGGGCTTAAAGGCACACTCCGTCTAAAAAATTCAATGCTAGCACCATTAGTATTTTAGAATGTGGCTCTTAAAGGGTAGGTGGGAGATGTTGGGCCTCATTCAGCAACCGTTGTTAAGAGTAAAGTGGCTCTTAAAATCCACTTACGCAGTTTTCATGAAGATTGTGACTTAGCAGTAGCGTTCTTAAAGCTTGAGTACGACTTTTTTTTTAGGTTTTTATGTTGGGGTGTAATTCGGAAGTTTCACCAGAATACGATATTACATCGATTCAGTGGACTTTTTGTTGGCAGCAGATGGAGATGTAAGCGGGGCAAGGGGCAGAGCTATACGGTGGTGAGACTCTTGACTCCGCCCCTGTCCTCAGGTCACCGTGAAGGTGAAGTTTGCCCGCAGTGAAGTTCGGTGCCAAGACAGCAGGCTGGGGAAATACCAACTACGTCAGCCATGGCGAGAGTCAGATATCGCGACACTCAAACTCGGAGACGAGCCAAATCCCCACGAATAAAACACAAAAACCTTTATGAGATTGCTCTCAAAGCCTTATCAACGGTACTCAAGACATGTCAATGTTTTCTGTCTCGATATCATGTTAATATTCTCGTCAAACCCTCAAAATCAATAATTGTCTGTGATCTAGACACAAAGACACTTGTTACCTCCAGATCATATTTATTTTCAAGATCTAGACATGAAGTAAGTAATGATCTCAAGATAATTGCTTATTTTTCATGATCAAGATCAAACAAAATTTCATATCGAGATCACACTTTACTTTTCTTGTGAACTCAACATAACAAAATATGTGATCTTCAGATCTGGATCAAACACAACTAAAGTTATCTTTAAGTCATGACCTCGAAATCACTATTTTTGTGATCTAGACATAACGAAAGTTGTGATCTTGAGACCACAACTTTTCTTTGTCATCCCGATAAAAACTTACTTTTCTCATGTATAAGTATAAAACAGGCTATGTAGAAGACATGACTAGAAAAAAACAACTAACAGAATCAGAACCTCAAGACACTGCTCACCCATGGTCTATTAAATTTTTGAAGTTGTGAGTTCACTTAGACAGGTTTTACTACATAGTACTTCACGCTTTGTATACTTTGAGTACATTTTAATTTTACTCCAGTAAACAAGTTGTATCAGTACTTATTCTTCCACTCACCCTGACTTCGTTAACGTCGTCTGAATAATTAACAGGTTGGCAGAGGTAGCTGTAACCCGCTGCCCTGGAACCCAACAGCAGCTAGAAAGAAAAAAGAACAAAAAGATCAAACAAAAGTAAGAAAGAGAGTGAACGTCTGCTGCTTAAATAAAAATCATAACTCGTCACTTAAATTTTAGCTACATGCTCAGAAATTCAACTCAATGAAAACCAGTGGCGCACATTTTTTTCTGCTTAGCCAGTTGTTCTGCTTGCTAGGACTCGCCGATATATCAATACCATGATCTGAGCGATATTATTTAATGCATCAAAACCTATTAAAATAAAACTTATGCAGTATATTAAATAGTAGTTGTGATATGGTAGTAGTATAATAGTAGTAGAAGGAGAAGCAGTAGTAGTAGTAGTAGTAGTAGTATAGTAACAGTAGAACATTAGTGGTAGTACAGTAGCAGGAGTATTGCCATATTAATAGAAGCAGTAGAGTAGTTAAAGTAGACATAGTAGTATAGTAACAGTATAATAGTATTAAAAGTAAAGTAGTAGTAGTTGTAGTGGTAGCATAGTAACAGTATAAAAGTAATATTAGTAGTGGCGGCAGTATAGTGGTAGTAGTAAAGTAGTAGTAGTGGTACGTTAGTAGCAGTAGTAGTAGTATGCTAACAGAATAATAGTGGTATTAGTGGTATAGTAGCTGTATAACAGTATAAGTAGTATATTAGTAGTTGTAGAAGTATAGTAATAATACAGTAACAGTATAATAGTTGTAGTGTAGTAGTAGCAGCAGCAGTAGTAGCAGCAGCAGCAGCAGTAGTAGTTGCCGTAATAGAGTATTAGTAGTAGAGTAGTTATAGTAGTTGTATAGTAACAGTGTAATTGTGGTAGTGGTAGTATAATAGTAGTAGTAGTAGTAGTAGTAGTAGTAGTAGTATAATGGTATTAGTAGTATAGTAGTAGTAGTAGTACAGTATTATTAGTAGTGCTGGGCAATAAAACGATAAAGATAATTATATCAAATAGCTTTTCCTCGATAGAAAAAATAGACACAGTCGATATGAAGTCGATATACTCATTCCGTCCACGCTTTGATTTCACGAGAAGCCAACAATAATAATAACAGCGCCGTGCCGAACCAGTCGTGTGGTTACCGCTCACGGCAGTCAGGTTGACGGACAGAGCAGCCAAACCAATCACGTGGTTGCACAAGAGTTCCAGCTCACCTCAGTTAAGTAACCGTGGCTTCTCACATGATAACGCTGTGGGCTACAGCAGCCGTGTACTACAGTATGTCAGGAGAGCGAGCCAGATAAAATAGAAAACAATGACCACAAGCAGTACCGTTATAGAAGAGACCTCAATGGACGAGGATTCCGCAGAATTCCGCAGTTTGGAAATATTTTGCCTACTTAAAGTCCGATACGAAGCAGAGTAACGCACACTGCAAACTGTGTCGAAAGCATGTTCATACAAAGACCGGTCATACTAGAGCCGAAACGATTATACGAATACACAGAAAAACTTCGTTTAATTTATTTCACTTGACAGAGCATGCGCCGCTTGTGTTTCACACGGACGTGTGTTAATGTTTTAGTGGCGCGATCAAGAAAAGACTCGATCCCTGCCTATGTGAAAGTATTTGTGAGATGTTCCGTGGACAAAAACAGAAGTAAATGCATAAAAACTCATAAATGGCATTTTTTCGCGATGTAAACACATGCTGTATTTATGAGCTCGCGCGTGAACACCATTACTCTCTAAAACGCTGTATAGTCACACGGCTCCGAGCGGGGCGCGGGGGGTTGTGGTAAATGTAGTTATCTTCCAGAAAAGCCAAAAGCGGCCAAATAGATTTTTTTTTCAATTTAATAATGTTATAGCATAATCAATAGGAAAGAAGAAATATAGAACATTTATTTATCAAATAAATAAATCTAGATTCTGATGGATACAAAATGGACAAAGAAGTGTTAGAATGTTAAACCATAGAATGACTTATATTGACAGTGATTTGACTTATATCGTGATATATATCGATGTCAGCTGATATAAAAAAAAAATAAAGATAAGATTTTTTCCATATCGCCCAGCCCTAATTAGTAGTAGAGTATTTACAGTAGTTGTATAGTAACAGTATAATAGTGGTAGTTGTAGTAGGATAATGGTAGAGACAGATGGATGGATGGATGGATGGAGCACCTCCTTGCAGATGTAGAAGTTGAGCAGCACCATGCTGAAGTTGTAGAGGATGAGGGCGGAGCGCAGCTGGAACGGCTCTCGACCCTGCATGTAGCGAGGCCCCGCCCACAGGAAGAGGAGGTACAGAAGACTGAAGCCCAGAGTGGGCAGGGGTGATGACATCATCGTCCATCGCTCCACTCGTTTATCTGCACACACACACACACACACAAGCTATAGTTGTTACTGAGGTCTGAAGTGTGTTGGTGAAAAGAGAGATGGGGGAAAAAACAGGAGAGATGGAGAGACAGAAAGAAAGAAAGAAAGAAAGAAAGAAAGAAAGAGAAAGAGAGTTGGTGAAGGAGGGAGGAAGGGATTACAAAATGAGAGAGAGAAAGACAAGGAGAAGGATGTAGAGAGAGAGAGATTGAGAGAGATGAAGGAGTAGAGAGATAAATATGGAGACAAAGAGAAAGAGAGAGATGAATAGAGGTAGAGAGATTAATAGATGGATAAATAGAGAGATAAATAGATGGATGAATAGATGGATGAAGAGAGAGATGAATAGAGGAATGAATAGAGAGATAAACAGAGGGATGAGGAGAGAGATAAACGGAAGGATGAACAGAGGGATGAATAGACAGATGAACAGAGAGATGGACAGATGTAGAGAAATGAACAGAGGTAGAGTGAGATGGATAGAGATTAATAGTGAGGTGAATGGAGGGATGGATGGATGGATGAATGAATGGAGGGATAGAGATGGATGTAGTACCTGCGATGGTAAGGCTCCATGTGTAGAAGTCTACAGTGTGGTTGATGAAGTGCAGCACAGTGTCCATGACTCACACTCGTTTATCCTGCAAAAAAAGACATGATGCATCTTTCACTATTTATTACATCATTTTTCATCCTCTCTTTTTCTCTCTTTCCTTCCCTCTCCAACTTTCTCTCCCTCTCTCCCTCATTCCTGTTATCAGCTGTAGGTAGGCTTCTTTACCTTTCTGGTGCTCTTCTGCATTATTTACCACCCTATCACTTTACACACCTCACACCTCACACACACACACACACACACTACACTAACTCCACCTCCACCAACACCCACACTCACTCACTCACTCACTCACACACACACTTCATCAGCTCCTACACACCCACATTCAGACACTCCACCTCCACCAACTCACTGCATCAACTCCACCAGTGCCATGAACACACACTCAAACACATTGCAACACACACTCCACCAACTCCGACGCACACACTTACACACTCCATCAACACACACTCGTTAATATTTTTTACTGAGTAGCACTGTGTGGTGTGTTCCTCAAGAGTGTGAGCTGGGCTGAAACAAACTTTTCGGAGGTGTGTGTCCATGTGTGTGTATGTGTGTGTGTGTGTGTGTCGTCCGGCACAAAGCCCCGGGTCGTGTGTGTCAGCAGCTTTCTGGCGCGCCTAATTCCATTTGAGCTGCAAGCTTAAAGTTGGAGCTACAAATGCTTTCGACCCACATACACTTCAACTGGCCAATCAAAAACCTGCTTTAACACCGGTAACGGCCCTTTAAATCATCCCTCCATCCCTCCGTCCATCCCTCAGTTTATATCTGTACATTAAAATGTAAACTAAACTTGACACCTTGTTACATCTCAAAGTTTGGGATTTTCCCCACTACAACAAACTTGTAAATAAATGCAACGTAAAAGTGCTACTTTTAATCTGCTCGATATACTTTCTAGCACCAAATTTAGCAAGAAAATCCTGTTTAAAACCTACATCATGTTCAGTCCAACACCATTACTCACTAATAATAAAATATAGTTTATATAATAATATTTAGACTTTAATTTAGTTTCTTTACTTTTTTACATTAGATAATATTTCCACTTTTGTTACTTTTACTTTCCTTTTTCCAACATTATATATGTTTTACTTGTAATTAAGCACTTAACTTTTATTTATTGCATTTTTACTATCTCTTGATTATGTTTGTATTTTAAATTATCCTCACTTGCCAATTATTCTCAAATTAATCTGCGGTAAGGAGTGAATAATAATGAATATTAATGATTACGATTAATAATTAATCTTTAATACGCACGACTTTGGGAGTTAATTAACAGTAAATGTTCTATCAACTGTATAAATGTGGTTAGTGCAGAGTTGAGAGTAATTTGTCGGTGAAACGTGTCCCGGTGCGGCCGCGGAGCAGCTCGGAAGTTGCGTGTAGTTGCGTGTCGTAGTTAAACTACGCGTCTTACCTTCACGGTTCCAGCTGCACGCGCTACACCGACATCCGTCGCACCGAAAAAACACCAAACTTTCTTCTGGTCAATTTCTTATTAAAACCTGTTACAAAGTGTGTGTGTGAATCCGCCGCCTCATGCAGCAGGTCCCTCGCGCACTCGCATCCTCCACGCGGCTCACACACACACACACACACCAAACACACACACACACCGCGTACACACACCAAACACACACCGGATGCACTTGCCTTGCGCGCTCACGCACTTCAGGCTCGTGCCTGAGCTTTGAGGAAGGGCGTCGTGTGTGTGTGTGTGTGTGTGTTCATCTGTGTTGTTTGTGTGTGTGTGTGTGTGTGTGTGTGTGTGTGTGTGTTCATCTGTGTTGTGTGTGTGTTCATCTGTGTTGTTTGTGTGTGTGTGTTCATCTGTGTTGTTTGTGTGTGTGTGTTCATCTGTGTTGTTTGTGTGTGTGTGTGTGTTCATCTGTGTTGTGTGTGTGTTTGTGTGTGTTCATCTGTGTTGTGTGTGTGTTCATCTGTGTTGTGTGTGTTTGTGTGTGTGTGTGTGTTCTTGTAGTTGCTACTTAGTGAGAACCAAAATGAGTTTTTAACCAGCAGAGTGAGGACATGTTTGGGAAGTGAGGACTTTTTTAGTGGTCCTCACTTCTTTAAACTGCTTTTACAAAAAAAAAAAAAACTACTTTATTTGCAAAACTAAAAGTGTAGAAAGATTAGCTTTTGGTTACTGAGGTTATGTTTAGGGTTAGGTGTAATATTTACATACATTTATATAGAAGTCAGTGAAGGTCCTCACTACTTATATAAGTACAAGGATGTGTGTGTGTGTGTGTGTTGAGGGTGGGAGGTGAGGTTGGGGTTGAAGGTTTGGGTTTGGAACATTCCTTTCATCGGACTACCTACTTTCATTTTTTAAAAATTCTTAAACAAAAATTCTGTCTATTTTTTAACAATGTGAAAATATTTTTTACATTTTTAAAAAATAATTTAAAAATGATCAGCCTTAATTAGGTCTTTCTTGAAATCTGTTGCTCATTATTTATTTATTTATTTAAGAATCAGAAATTAGGAATAATAATAATAATAATAGTAATAATAATAATCGGAAACAGTTTAAAAATGAACAGATATATCAATAAATACATTTCAACACCTCATTTTGGTATCCAAAGCTGAAACAAAACAAATTTCATGACCTGATTTGGGTCTTAAAAATAAATTATTTTTGATTTCTGGAAACTTGCCTTATTGAGATTTTGTTAAACATAGAAAATGGTAAATAAAGACAATAAAGGTGGAAATATGATTTATATAACTGTCGCTTAATTTTCTGTGTTTTTCTCCCCAGTTTTTATTCTTAAATTAGCCTCCATCTTACCCTTGGGGGTTGAGGGTGGAAGTTTTCCGAGAGGCTTTTTGGGGCTGTTTGCAGGCCGCTACTTTCGGTGTAATGTGGAGGAACTGGGGCCATCTGCTGGTGGAGGACCAGACTGACTCATTACGAGCGATTTTGTTTGACTTTGCGCTGAAAATGTCTTTTAAATCGTTGGAAGTGATTTTTGATAATTTGTGTTCTAATAATTCCGATGTTGAGAATTTCCGTGAATAAAATGTAGTTAAATACAAACTTTTGAAAAACAAACAAACAAAAAACTTTCCACCTCCCACATCATCATTCCACATCAGTTGCCATCAGACCATAAAGTCTAGCAAAGAACATTTTGGGGGAAATTATATGTATTTTACAGTAACCGATGTTGTTTGTGATGATGTGTTTTAAAGCCTTGATTTTTCTGTCAGCACATCTGTTCACATGGACAAGTTTGCAATCACTTATTATTTTGCAATTTCCCCCTTTTATATTAAAATATACTGTTGCACTGCATATTGTATTTGTGGGAAAGCTAAAATTGGAATATAAATAAGAGATTGTTATGAGATTATTGCACTATTGGGATTATTATTGAGATTATTATGGCACTTCTGCGTCTCACCACAAGAGGACAGCACGAAACCAGTAATACTAGAGCTGCTTTTTAAAAACTGTACACACTCTCAATATAATGGTGAGAAGAAACAGGACGCAATAAGATATGTGTTATATATATTCTATATATATATATAACAGTTTTAAACTGTTTGGAAGTGACTTTTATCCCCATTTTATCCTAATTTTGCCACATCGCTTCGTTCTGAACAAAATACTAATACTAATGAACTCAACACGGTGTAAAATCACAATCACTGGACAAATAAATTAGTCAGAAACAGAAAATAAAAGATCCGTCGTTTCAAATTGAATAGGTTAATCACAGACAAAAGTACAGCACTACTTTTAAAAACTACTTTTTAAACTACCATTTATTTCATAAACTAGATTTTTAAAATTCTTATTAAGCACTGGAAAGTCGTGAGTCGTGGAAAGTCGACGATAAATGTAAGAGATAAATAAATAATAATAGAAAAATAAATAAATAAAGTTGGACTGTCCATTTATTACATGAAAATGTATTTACATAAATCCATATATTAATTAGCAATGTGTTTAAGTAAATTTTACAAGATTTAACATAGAACATAATGTGTGCAAAAACGTATAAATGGTGGTGAACACTTATACCACCATCTTCTTCATTTGACTGGTTGATAAAAAGCTACTTTTGATACTGCAACAAAGTTTTAAAACGACGCTACCACTGTATTAATTGCATTTTGAGCATATTTAGTTCATTTCCCAATCTAAACGCCTATTTTTAAAACAAACAAACGCCTGAAGCCTTTCAGAATTCTCCAAACACTTGCTTGATGGACACACACACACGCAAATACATTCACACTCACATTTGGAATACACCATTTCATAAAACTGTAAATAAAAACCGGCCCCAAAAATAATTGGCTTAATCCGAACGTTGTTTTAACTCGTCGTTTTGTGTTATTTATTGTCATTTGAGTCGATTACAACTCAACGGAGCTTCATCTGGCGTCTGGAAAAGATTTGCGAATGGACATGAATCCAGTGTGTCCTGAGTTTAGAGTTGTGTAAGCACATATGAAATTGATTTTGAGAGAAGGAGAAAAGAGAGAGAGAGAGAGAGAGAGAGAAGCAGATAAAGTTACAGACTGATAGAGAGACTGACAGAGATGCAGATTAAGAGATATAAAGAGTGTAATGAAGACAGACAGAAATAACAAGATAAATACCGGAAGACAGACAGGGGAAAAGGAGGGAACGATAGAGAGAGAGAGAGAGAGAGAGAGAGAGAAAGAAAGAGAGAAAATGTGAGGGTTTATTGTCTGTACTTTTCCACTCTAAAGCTCTGAGCTCCAGCTGGAAATCAGCCTCATCCTCCGTCTCCTCCAAAATATACTTCAGTAATGCAGACTTTAGCCAAGGAGGAAAAAACCTTACATAACTCTCTCTCTCTCTCTCTCTCTCTCTCTCTCTTTAGTAGCTAATGCTGATGACACACATTAGTATCAATGCAATCCCCTTGTGGATTAACGTGTGACGCTTCCTAGCATTAGTTTGTGTTATTGATGAATTAAGATTATAGACTAGCATGGACTAATTTGTATTAGCGTGCCCTATGTAACACTGCCATGCCCAAGCTAGTATTGGCGTGCACTAGGTAGCAGTCGTATGTACTAGCTAGTGTTAGCGTAAATTAGGTAGCAGTTGTATCGCGCTAGGAAATATTTGCATGCACTAGCTAGCATTAGCATGCACAAGCTAGTATTTACATGCACTAGTATTGGCATGGACTATGAAGCACTAGGTAGCAGTAGAATGCACTATCTAGTACTAGCGTGCATTAGGTAGCAGTTGTATACACTAGCTATTATTAGTGTGCACCAGGTAGCAGTAGTATGTACTAGTTAGTATTAGTGTGCACTAGGTAGCAGTTGAATGCACTAACTATTATTAGCGTGCATTAGGTAGCAGTTGAATGCACTAGCTAGTATTAGTGTGCACTAGGTAGCAGTTGAATGTACTAGCTAGTGTTAGCATGCAGTAGGTAGCAGTTGAATGCACTAGCTAGTATTAGTGTGCACTAGGTAGCAGTTGAATGCACTAGCTAGTATTAGCGTGCACTGGGTAGCAGTTGAATGCACTAGCTAGTATTAGTGTGCACTAGGTAGCAGTTGAATGCACTAGCTAGTATTAGCGTGCACTAGGTAGCAGTTGAATGCACTAGCTATTATTAGCGTGCACTAGGTAGCAGTTGAATGCACTACCTACTATTAGCATGCACTGGGTAGCAGTTGAATGCACTAGCTAGTATTAGCACACACTAGGTAGCAGTTGAATGCACTAGCTATTATTAGCATGCACTGGCTAGCAGTTGTATACACCAGCTAGAATTATCATGCACTTGAAGTCATATGCACTAGCTATTATTAGCGTGCACTAGGTAGAAGTAGTGTCCTCTAGCTATTATTAGTGTGCACTAGGTAGAAGTAGTGTCCTCTAGCTATTATTAGTGTGCACTCGCTAACAGTTCTATGCATTTGCTAACATTCGCATGGACTAGCTGCCATTAATACATTTTACTGTAGAGAAAAGTTCACAAACACATATTTATTCTTCTTGATGTGTAAAGAAGTTAGTAATTAAACTCACTAAATGAAGTGGATAAGGGGTGATGATTTGGGAGGATAAACGCTGATAAATGCTGTATATCTATAAATCTTTACATCAGCCTCAAGCGCTGTTAGAGGAAATTAGCGTTAGAAGTCAACATTGGATCTTTAACTAGCTTCTAAAAATCTGTGACGATGGCCTAGTGGATAGCATGAGTGTTTGTGTGTGTGTGTGTGTTTATGGATTCTGCACGGTAATGTGTGTTTAATTACTTCCCCTCTGTCAGCGAGGAGCGATTTTCAACCCAAATCCCTGCATCCTATGAGAAAGTTCACCACCGCTGACTCTCCTCTAGCGAGAAATCTCTCATAACTCATTTGTAATTACACTCAACATTTAAAAACATCTTTGAGCTGCTCCTATTCCCAAAAAACATGATTTGTACATTTATTTCTTTTTTATTTATTTATTTTTAAACACACAAAACGCAGCTGTGCCTGACTGGGGATCAGAGGTCACGACAGTTAGCCGCTAACAGGCTCTTAATGTGTCTGCGCTAACACATTGCAGTGTTTTGACGACTTTCCGTACGTTGTGAGTGTGTAGATTAAGGTGTGTGTCGGTACGCCGCCACTAGCATAAAAACTCCAACACGTGGAACTCCGTGCCCTCAAATAACCCCAAATGAAGCAGACACACACACACACACACTCCTCCTAAATCCACAGATGTGGAGGAAAGTCTCTCTCTCTCTCTTTCTCCCAGTTCGGATTTGTGTTTTTGTTCCGTTAAATAGCGTAAATCCAGTGCTTCCCAAATTTTCGGTTTTATCTTTTAACTTAATGTAAAATTTGCCCCCTTTCTAATGATTCTTTAACAATGAATTAAAATGAAGGGAAGAGTTAAATAAAAATTATTTTTATTAACCATTAATCATTTAATTATTTTTTAAAGTAAATGTGAGGCACTTTTGTCACTCATGTTTCCTACATCTTCCAAACGTAACAAGGAAGTGAGTTCAACATTCAACGGCTCAAAGTTTTGCAAGAAAAATACAATGATTGCTCAAAAAATTGCATAAAAGTTGTGGTAATTGGTGACATTGCACGGTAGTAATGAATTCGCAGCTGAATTTGCGTTAATAGTTGCAATTGCAACATCGCCAAAATCCTGGAGGATCTGATTATCATTCATACAAAATGGTAACTTCTCATTTGAATAAAAACAAAACATCATATTTATCAAAGTGTATGACTCTAAAAAGAAACACAAACAAAAAATGACAGATTTGAGTTGAAAATGATAAACCTCAAGTGACAATTTAAGACAGCTAGCAAATTTTTGTAAATTTGGAAACATACAGATACAAGTAAGTTTGGCTGATGGGTTCATACTGTTCATATACATATATATATACCGTCATGTTTTATATGGAGCACTGCAAAAGTTTATGGAGCGCAATATTTTGAACTCGAACAATTCGTCACTCAAGCAGAATTTTCTACGATAAAAGTCAGAATTCCACCAATTAGTGACTTGACTCGACGCCAAACTTGTATGACAAGAACCATCAACTGATTGGTCTATATTTGGTCATCACAAAGCTGCTTTATTATTTCACACGTATGTATTGTTTTTATACCAAAAATTGTAAATAGAATTGCACAGAGTACAACAAAATCCAATAATTTAGCAATAAAACATTATTTTGATGAATTTTGTCAGAATTAAGTCATTTGTTTTGTATGTAGACCAGCCGGACAAACAACCTTTCATGCGTAAAACCATCAGATTGTTTCTGTATTTTTAATTCATTGTTTTACATTGATTCTTATGGAGAAAATTAACTTGGAACTCCAGCCTTTTGGAATTTGAGCTGCCTTCTGGAAAGGATTAACTTCGACATACCTAATACCCTACCATGGGGCCTTCATTCCACCTACACTCTATCCGCCACTCTACAGAGGATCCCAAACCAACAGTACCCTTACCACAGTCCCAACGTTCCCCAGGTTCATAACGTAACGGTTAGGGAGTTGTCCCCAAAGGTATCGCTGAGGTGCTGTGCTGTGCTGTTGTGTGTGACAAGTAATCACTCACTAAAATTACAAGTGAACCAAGATCAGAAATTAGAAATTAACTACAGATTAAGCTCAAGAAAACTTGCAAGCACTAAATCTAAAGAATCAAAATATATAGAAATATATGTTTCCTACAAATATTTTTATATTATAAATTGTAGCTGTTAATGTGCGTATTATGCTAATGTACTGTATCTCTGTCGTGTAAACTGGTGTAAACAGGCTCGCCTGACCTTTCCTAGGCGGGTAAAGCGATATGGGCGATGGTCGTGTTTAATCATTCGTTCTTTCAGATAATCCCCGTGTCCTTCGCTCACAGACGCCTGTTAACGTTTTAATATCACCAACTCCGACCGCGCGGCTAATCCCGCTAGCGCACAAAACCCTGTTTTTGGAACAAGCAGAGTACCGATTCCGCCCCCTCAATTAGGTGTCCGAACTGTTCAAGGTCAAGTCTTTGGAAGTCATGAGCAACTACTGCACTAACAGATCTGGCTCCAACAGCTCATAACAGCTATAAACCGGTGGTCCCCAATTATCTCTCCCCAAGGGCCAAATTATGTAAAGCAAGTCAGGCTGAGAGCCAACAAACCCACGTCACAGCTCCCTTCCTTAGCTTTACGTAGAATAAAAGGGCTGAAACTGTGGATATAACTACTAGAAAAAGTAAGAACAGTGTCTGTTTTATTGGCTTGCAGAGTTTTTATTTTATTATATAAAATGAGCTGCATTAGCCCTTTCTGGAAGACAACTACGTTTGCGCTGATGGCGATTTTAAACATAAAATAATGCTTGAAAAATGTCTGAATACATCACTGAGATTATTGTTATGCTTAAGGAAATGCTTGAATTAAATACTGTTTTCCTAACTAAAACAATGTAATAATTACACACACACACGTATATGTGAAATTATTTGTTCTCAAAAATTGTTCGTTTAGACACTATAACATAAAACTGAAAAGAAAAATTGATCAATTGAAAATGAAATATTGAAGTTTGTCATTTTGAACCAATTTGGCCTATAAAATGAGCTGCTTTTGCAGAGAACTACATTTCCCACCCCGGAGCTGCGTAACAATGAAGCTTTGGGTGCACGTTCCAGAATAAACGATGGAAAATCTATGGGAAAATCTAAATAAACGGCAGAATTGTGAGTAGAACGCTGGTTATTGTGGTTATTTATCAGCTAAAATATGGTTTGTGTCTGTAATAAAGGGGACGTTTTGACCGAACTGGAGCGTTTTGCGAGTAACGGCGCTCATGCGCATGGTCATTAACATAGCACACGTGTTTACATCGCGAAAAATGTCGAAAAGTGGTTTTATGCATTTACTTGTGTTTTAGCGCAGAAATACTTTCACATGCAGAGGGATCAGGTCTCGTCTTGATCGCGCCACTGAAAACATTGTGTGTCACCATTAAGCCTCCGTGTGAAATACAAGCGGAGCTGCTTTATCGAGTAAAATGAATTAAACGAAGCTTCGATTCTAGAAAAATTGCCTCGACCATTTTTTGTAATAGAATTATTCGAGTTATTGGCCCAATGCCACCGATACCCGATCCAGCCGTTTGAGCCGTTATCGGATCGATACCCGATCCACATATCGGATCGGCTACATCTACATCTGTAATTAATTAATTAATGTAATTACGTGCACATACAGAGGAATGAATGCAATGTCTAGTAAGTTCAAAGTCTGTTATCACAACTGTGATCAGTAAGATTTCACTCAGTCTTAATGACTAGTAGAGACGTCAACCCACTGACGTGGAGATCGCTAATCACAGATGGCCATGGGGAGCGCACATGTCTGTTTAGGTTTGTTACCAATGTGATGTGAGGGGCCAGATATATCACTTGCTCGGGCTGGATCTGACACACGGGCTGCCATTTGGGGACCACTGGCTATAAACTATACGTATTCAGTGTATATAAAGTATTTTTGTAAAGTCCAGGGCACTGCCCAGTTACAATAAGCAAAACAGACTCCCTCCAGTGTGTGAAAATGTGCTACTGACAGCTTGTAAACTGGTTTATGGTGTTCTACTTGGTGACTTTACTGCGTTTGGATTTTCACATTTTGTCTGTTTGGAGAGGAGGAGGAGGAGGGGGAGGAGGAGCTTGGTGCCAGGTGACTCCGTCCAGCGTTTCCCATAACGTCAGCGGCCAAACGACTTAGTGTCAATGCCTGTCCTTCTCATGCCCAGAAAGAGACACCGCTTCGTAGGCGAGTAACTATAAATGCGAGGTGTGTAGTGATACATCGATCTACATTAATACATCGATTCAGTGATCAACAAGCGAATGGCATCAATCCAAGATGAAAACATGAATCAGATATTAGACATCAAATATATTGTAACATCACTTTATTTAAACAATACTGAGTTTTAAGGAGGGGTGTAACGATACATCGATCAACATTGATACATCAATATAATGATCAATAAGCAGTGATCCAAGATGAAAAAAATCTGATAAAACATGTTGCTTTTTAATGAACAAGCTTGAGTTTTTAGTAGGGGTGTAACGATGCATTGGTCTACATCAATACGTCGATTTAATAATCAATGAGCGTCGATACAGCATGAAAATATTTTTCAGAGAGTAGCGATAATACATTTTATAACATTGTTTTTAAATGGATACGTTTTTAGCAGTGGTGTAATGATACATCGATCTACATCGATACATCAATTCTGTTCTTTGCTAGAAACAAATCTTAAATACGTCAGAATCTTTGCAAAGTAAAGAAGAAGAAAATAAAGAAAATATTGGTTTTCACGAAAAAACCTCCTCCTCTTCAATGAACAGTTACGTTCAAATATTTAGTTTTTCATTTTGGATCAAGACTTATTAAATGGGCTTATTGACCATTGAATCAATCTATCACCGTAGATCAATGTATTGTTACACCCCTGCCAAAAATCCGCCCTCACTTACGTTCGCAGCATCTGATTGCCCGTTTGTTACCTTTCTAACATTGACCTGCTGTCCCGATTGGGTGTAATCTGCTAAATCCCAACCAGAAGAGCCCTTGGCATTACGAGCTGCCCTCGGTGTGCCAGCTGGGCACTCCTTTGCCAACTTTTGGGTGGAGCGCTCCTGCCCGATTCACTGATGCAGGACATAAATCCTATTACTTCCAGCAATGAATTAGAATTTTTCATGCTAGTAAAGTCACAAATCAAGCTACACAACGTACTGCAAATGTATTTGTTAGCAAAGAATACTGGACCTGATTCACCAGCCATTCTCAAGAAGAAACTTAAATTCCACTTTTACTCAGATTATATGCAGATTTTGACATTCATTGATGTTTTCATATCTGAGATGTGATTTTAGGTAAGAATATAAACACAAACGCTGAAAAGAATATTCCTCAGAAGAAATAAATGAAATCAAAAGTGAAGATGAGTCAAAAACCTTGTGTTTACTGACCATTTTGAAAATCTGCAACCAAATTGTACATTTGCTAATTTTGCCTGCACAGATTGTATTGCAACTATGTATGCTTATTTTTGCATGAATGCATTGTATTACAAGCATGCATGCCTTGTATAGCATGCAAGACTTGCAACCAAAAACTGCCAACATGTCATGTGTCAGAGCCATTCTTTGAGCAGATTGCTTGGTAGTTGGATCCCATTCAACAACAGGAACAGATTTCTGACTCATGTTTGCAGTTTTCACCAAGATTCTGTCGTTCACCAGTGTTTTCTTGTTCTTAGATGAAGAGCAGAACTTACGAATGCTAAAAGACACTTTCTTTCACCACATGACGACAATGTCACTCCGCTACTACGCTCAGAGTGTATCTCGGGTCGGTGTCCTGGAGCTCAACCCTTAGCCATCCGGGCTTTGGCTGTGAAAAACATGGCGGGTTTTTTTTCCCTTGAGAAGTGGAATCGCTTCAAAAGACTCCCGCTTAAATTTGCTAATGCGGCTAATAGGGAATGAGAGCTGACGGGGAACTTTCGTTCGGCGTCAGACACGTTAGCCTCTTTTGGGGGGGAACTCCAGGACTGGGAAAAGCTCTTGGGTCTGGTGGTTTTGGGTGAGTCAGAGATCTGTTTCTGATGTCGGATAGGATCCAGCGGGCCAGATCCGCTCGCAAAAAAAGGCAAACGACACGTCAGCAGTTTTGGGTCGCAATGGTTCTACACTGAAGACTTGCAATGCATGCAATGCACAAATAAGTATGCATGCATTACAAAAAAATGCATGCAAATAAAAGCATGAATGCAGGCAATCAGATTTATTTCAGAGAAAAAATTACTCATTTTTTTGGAAACAAATATTTAAAAAATATGGTTTAGCTTTTATTTTGAAAAACGAGTATACGAATGACACTCCCTTGGATGGTTTCCCTGATGTTAACCATTGGAAAAGCAACTTTATCTGGGTGAAGGCCAAGCCCCTTAAAGCATTGGCTGTTGAGCGGTAGATGGGCGGAGTCAGGGGCGGGGCCGGAGCGGGGAATGACGTGCTGTGACATCATTGCTGAATTGGCCACGCTGCTAATCAGCTCAGATCGTATTCTGGAGCGCTGTAATCCCGCGATCTCCGCCAGGCCGAGTTAGGGCTAATCCTGCAGAACGACTCGCAGCATTCACCCCGTGCTCTCTGACACGCCCGAAAAACGCCCCGGGGGTCACTGCTGCCGTCACACCGGCTCACGGGATGCGCTAACGGGATCTTCCTCCTAGCTGCCATGGCGATATTTCTGTAGCGACAGACGCCTTGGCAGCTTGGCAAAAAGGCGCCAAACCATTAACATGAGTAAATTGGCAGGTCACTGGTAAAATTACCACTGAGATACTCATGAGCAAGGTACGCAAGCACTACGCACAGGCACTGACAAAAAAAAAAGCCACTGTTCCTTTACCAATAGGTCAAATGCAGAGGTCACATGCCTTGATTCCACTCACACTCTACCTGATACCCTACCAAGGGCCTTTATTCAATCCACACTCTACCCAGTACCCTACCAAGGGCCTTTATTCAATCCACACCCTACCCAGTACCCTACCAAGGGCCTTTATTCAATCCACACCCTACCCAGTACCCTACCAAGGGCCTTTACACAACCCACACTCTATTTCAGTACCCTACCAAGGGCGTTTATACGACCCACACTCTACCTGGTAGTTATCACGTATGGCTTACCTATGGTACCTATGGTACTCGTACCAATGGTTCATGTGATCGGAAACCCACAGATTCAAGTCCTGGACCAGTAAAGGTACCACTAAGGTACTTGTGAGCAAGGTACTGTTCCCAAGCCCTGCTCCCTGGGCACTGCCAAAAATGGCTGCCCACTGCTTATTCATAGACGGATTACTTTTCGGTTAAGCTGCACTGTGTGCTGTGCTGTGTTCACAATGACAAATACTTACTCACTTATGGGAAGCTTTCTCATTGTGATGCCTTACTAAATGGTTTCTGTTGTTTTAAATCTTGTTTTCATGCTACCATCAAGTCTGGAATCAATAAGTCAGTAATTGTTTTGTCCTGTTTTTTGAGGTTTGCATGTTTAGCAGACATGGAAGGTATTCCCATCGCGGCCTGGACGGCCTCGTAAACCCCAGCGTCTGATTATGCATTGCGACGTTGGCGCTTGCCATGCTCCTTTGAATATTACGATCTGAATTATTTTTGCTCCAATAAACGCCAACGTAAACTGCAGTTTAACCTAATGGGCCGAACAGCGGGACCCATGGCATTTTCCCCTTCCAGACGCAGCGTAAAACTGCCACGATGAACGCTATCGACGGCTTTCCGCTTAATTTTTCCGTTGATTTCTATAAAGCCAGTTGAGTCTAGCACTTAAGAATGGCTTTGAGAACAGTTTTTCATGGAGTATGAGTAACAAACGCAGATAGAGTGGAACTTTTGCTTCAGTGAATATGTTGTCTAAATGAAGATATTTTTCAGAAGCTGGACATTTCTGTATTGTGAAAATCCATTTTGATAGTTACAGTTTTTGCCTGTTGCTTACACACTAAAACCGAATGCTTAGACCAAAGCCTCAATACCTAAACTTCTTGTAGCATACCTTAAACACAGTGTAACTATAGCTTAAACACATTGTCAACTTTGCACTTTGTTTACACTTCTGTAACACACTTATTGCAAAACACTACACACGTTTTCTTACATTAGACACTTTGTTCAAAAACGAAATCACCTGTTATTATTGGGAAAACACTCTGTTCAAAAAGCAAAACTCATGTGACAATTGCCTGTGATGTTGATGAGGTCTTGTGGCCAGACCCAAACAGAAGGCGGGATCCATAAGCCCGAACACCCCCCCCCCCCCCCCTCCACCACACACACACACACACACACACACTCTCACATGCACACACAAAACAAGTATATGTTTTTTTCCCCAATAGCAATTTATCCAGTAAATGTTTTGTTTTGTTTTGTTTGTACTTTTGTTTTGTTGCTACACTTGATGATTTGTGATTCAATTTCTCTTTATTTCTATAAGAATCTTGGTTTTTTGTAAAAACTCTTGTTTGATTACTGCAGAAATTCTACTTTTGGGTTTTACAGAAGTCTGAGCAAATGACAATAAAATAGAAACACAAAGACTGCAGTCTTTTATATAAAGCCTATCAGTGTGTTGCTGGTGATATGAAAGAGTAATTCAAATGGTGCTTGTGTGTATGGTTTTGTTGCAAGAATTTCATTTTTAGAAAGGAGTGTTAAGTTTTGATTGCAGTGTTTCATTTTGGCATAGATGTGAGTTGTTAATCTGATTGTTAATCTGATGTCTGATTGGCTTGTGTGTAGAGTTTTGACATAATGAGCCAAATTCTGCAAAAAGTGTGTAAGCAATAGGCAAAAACTGTAATATTAAGTTAATAAGCCCAATTAGAATCTTTTGAAATATGAGATTTTTAAATTCCATGAAAAAAGAAAGAAAGAAAGAAAGAGGGAAGAGGGAAGTACAGATTATAACATATTAGTTACACTCATTCACGCTCTCTCTCTCTCTCTCTCTCTCTCTCACACACACACACAGTCTCTCTGTGCATCATCATTCACCACCAGAGCATTTATTTCATTTGTGAAGGTTGTGTTGTAGTGTTTTAGTGATTGTGTGTGTGTGTGTGAGAGAGAGAAACATGTGGAGATGACGTTCAGAATGTAGAATCACACTCATATTGACATTTTTCCATAACACACACACAAACACACACACACACACTCAGCAGGGTTTGGCTGTTTGGCTGATGTGATTTATTCAGCTGGGACTAGGGTCCAGCTCCAGTCATGAAAATGTTGCCGTCTTTCTTATGAGGATCTTTCCATCCTTCCATCCTCCCCTTCTCCTGATCTGTTAGAAAGAGAGAAAGAGACACAAAAGAGGGAGAGCGAGAAAGAGAGAGATAAAAAGGGAGAGAGAGAGATGAAAGATTAAAAGAAAAAGAGAGAGAGAGCGAAACAGATAAAAGAAGGAGAAAGAGATAACTTGAAAAATTCCTACTGAATTCTGGTCATCGCTTTACTGCCAGATCTTGTCATTCACATTTTACCGCATTTAGCAGATGCTCTGATCCAGGGTGAACTCAGTTTCCCTAATGTCAGGGATAGTCTCCCTGGAGTTCAGGGTCTTGCTGAGAGACCCGATGATAGCAGTGCTGGAGGTCAGATTCGAATCCATAACCACTTGGTCGAGAAGACCAAGCCATCCTAACCACTACTACACCACTACCACCACCACAGTTAGACCACCACTACAAACCATTAGACTACAATTTAGGATCATTAGACCACCAACACTGACCTCCGAACACCAAGACTATAGACTTTTAACCAGTCAGTCACAGTTAAACGCAGTTGTTGATGCATCTGTTTTATTCTCAGCATGATGTCTTATGACTTTTGTCCCCCAATAAAACGCAATGCTCACCCACTGTCCAGCTGTCCCAACACACCTGCAGTCCCCAAGTACATGTTTACGCTCGGACATGTGGTAAGAATGCAGCACTGACCGTGTCCTCATGAACCTCTAAACTGGACAACTTATTCTTCTAGATCAGTTTCAACACACTTGAGCCAGGTAAGCGGTTCTCGTCAAGTGACCCGTTCCCAATGCTGGAGAATAGCTAACTAAAATGAGTGACGCTACTAACTTAATCAATAACTTTCCGCAGATTATCAGTTGTGAAGGTACTTTTACAATGCTTAAATTGGCAAAAGTGGCACCTGATAGGCTCCCGACTTCTGCATCACAGTGCACTCATGTCATCTTTGAAATGGAGTCAGAGGCAGAACATTATATGAGAACCTATGATGTAAACAATGTAATGTATCACATTAAAGATTCCAGCGAGGATATAGAAGTAGTGAGTTTCGATTTTTGATTTGCGTAAGTTACACTCAAAAACGTACGTTCTGTCCGTTTGGCATTTTGATAATTATGGCCGCAAATTCTTGCTTCCATCTTGGCCAAGGTGGACTCCGTCCTCCGACTCTATCTAGCTGCTGCCGAGAGTGCACTGTGATGCCATGAGGGTTGGTTTCCAATCAGATGCTTTTCAACACCAGAAACTCCTAAATACCACCTGCTTTGTAAAGAGTTTTGTAATAATGTAGCATTTTGAAATGTAGTTAAGCTACAGATTAGAGCTTTTACGTTACTAGCATCACAAATTTTATTTGCTTCTCCGTCACTTTGTCTATGCATCATCAGTAAAAGCTACGTACAACGTGTTGGTGGAGCTGCTGCATCCGATCTTATGTGACATTTAACACAGCACAACACAGTACTCAATGCACCACACCGAAATATGTCCTCTGCTTTTGACCCATCCGTGAAGAAGCAGTATGCAGCTTTTTGGCAGCACCCAGGGAGCAGTGTTTGGGAATGGTACCTTGCTAACAGTTACCTCAGTGGAACCTTTTACTGATCCAGGACTTGAACTACCTACCTTCTGATCATGGGACCAACGCCCTAATTGTTACACAATCGACTGCCCTCCTTTAAGCATCCTTTAAGTAAAATCAAAATATCCGGTGAATAAAATGACTGAAAACACACCATTCTTGACCCCAGTTGGGTCAGTTTTGCTGACAGAGTGACCTGCAGGTTACACACCTGCTATTTACAACCAGATCATAGTTTCTCTCTCTCTCTTTCTCTGTGTTTCCTTTTCACTTACTTTCTCTATAGGTCACTGAAGGATAATGTCCCACAGCTGGGATTTTGGACTCAGTAGATCCACATGGTGTATCCTGCTTTTTTTTAAATGTAATGAATGTTGTTGCAAAAAATATCAGCTATAATTAGGGTCCAGGAGAAGGTTATTGAAAATATAATCATGTCACACATCTGCTGAACCCTGGAAAAAAAAATCGGGTACAAATTTTATATGCAATTTTACCCGCTGAAATAAGGGAACAGAATTGATAGAAGTGTGAGAGAGAGCGTTGTGTGTGTGCATACGTGCATGCGTGCGTGTGCGTGTGTGTGTGATGTGCAGCTCCAGATGTAGGACAGACATGGTGTTTGCTGACTCATAGTTATTCCTGTGTATGAGTCCTGCAACTCATGTGTGGGAACTCACAAACAAGGGAGGGAGAGATAGAGCAAGTAAAAGAGAGAGAGAGTCTCTCTCGCAAAGAAAGAGACCCAAACAGAGAAAGATAGAGAAGTAGACAAAGAAAGGGTGTGAGAGAGGGAGAGAAACAGAGAACAAATCAGAGAGAAAGGAAGAAAAAGAGTGAGAGAAGAGAGAAAGTCACAGAGATAAAGATAAAGAAGGAAATCAGCACAAATCAGAATGAAAATGATAGAGTTAAACAGATAGATAAAGAAAAAAATAGACAAAGAAACAGTGAGAGATTGAAATAAATAAATAAAGAATTACAAAGACAGACTGAGAGACAAAGAGAAAGATAGAGGGAAAGAGAGGAGGAGGAGGAGGAGGACGAAAAGAAGGGGAGGTCAAAGAAGACATGAGAGACAGACATGCCCAAAAGGGGGAAGGAAGAGAGAAATAAATTGAGACACAGAAACTAAGAGAGATGGAGAGAGAGAGAGAGAGAGAGAGAGAGAGAGAGAGAGAGAGTAAATATTCATGAGCTTTGGTAAAACTTGGAGACTGACGAGAAAACATAATCCCAAAGAAAAGAAAAACATCAACCTTTCCATCCAAGTTTTTGGTTTGTGTTTCAGTCTGGATCTCTCTCTCTCTCCCTCTCACTTACTCTCTCCAGTAAAAGGTCCAGACGCTTTTCTCATTTATCCAACTTTTATCTCAGTTTTTATATATATATATTTTTACTTACTGGCTGCTCGCATGCTTGTCCCTTCCTTATCTCTCAACCTGAGCGTTGGTGGAGAAACTTCCCCCGCTGTCACCGAACATCACACGGAAGAGTTTTATTTTCTATAATTACACTGAGATTTGGCTTCGAACAGATGACGGAAACAATGTCAGCAATTCCCAAATCAGCATGTAGAGTCTTTTCCTGTCCAGTCTGCTGTGTACTGTAAAACAGGATTTGGCCACAGAACCCTTATAAAAAGCACAATCATGGAAACAATATGATTGTAGGGAGCTAAGTACCAATGTTTTCCTGTAAATTCATGTACGCTCATGTGAAAAAATCTTGTGCTCATGTGAAAACATCTTGTGCTCATGCAAAAATATTTTGTGCTCACATGAAACATCTCATGCGAAAACACCTTATGCTCATGCAATATCATCTTGTGCTCATCCAAAATATCCAAAAACATCTTGTGCTCATAGAAAACCATCTTGTGCTCATAATGAAACATCTTGTGCTCATGCAAAACCATTTTGTGCTCATGATAAAACATCTTGTGCTCATGATAAAACATCTTGTGCTCATGCAAAACCATTTTCTGCTCATGACAAATCATCGTGCTCACGCAAAAACATCTTGTGCTCACACGAAAACATCTTGTGCTCATGCAAAACAATCTTGTGCTCACGCAAAACATTGTGCAAAAACATTTAGTGCTCTTGCAAAAACATCCCATAGTGGTCATGTGAGAACATCTTGTGAAAACACCTCATGCTCATGTACAAACATCTTGTGCTCATGCAAAAACATCTTGTACTAGTGAAAACATCTTGTGCTCACATTAAATATCTCATGCAAAAATATCTGGTGCTCATGTCAAAACATTGTGCAGTCACATGAAAAGATCTCATGCCCACATTAAACATCTCGTGCACACACAAATAATGGCTTGTCTACACTAAAATAAATCTCAAAGATTTTTTAATTCTTCATTGTCTCATTAGGGGCTCTGTATATTTTAAAGTACACATGAGACTTTTTCAATGCACACACAAAAATGTCACGGGAAAACATCTTGTACTTACACATAACCCTAAGGCGCGCACACAACATTTTCTTGTGCGCATGTAAAACTCAAGTTGTTATTTTTCTTACTTGTCTGTTTTCTGTGTGCGTTGGGAAATTTGTTGTGAGTAAAAAAATGAAACAGAACTTTGTTTTGCTCATGCAAAAACTGGAAAAGCACCGAAAGAAAGCTGAACTATTTGGATAAGAGACTGCATGCTGCATTATCAACTCCAGCTTCAGACCACAGACAAGTGAACACACACACACAGCCTTGTCTCCACGACAACGCCACAGTAGTCCGGGGGTTAAGGTCATTCGAGGACACGCTTAAATTGTTTGTAGCGTCTAGCGGCCACTCCACCTACATGTAATTACACACACACACACACACATAACACACACACGATTCATCAGCATTTCATGTGGAGATGGGAGGCATCACCCCGGCAACCATCACATCTGACTGGAACGCCAGGTGTGTTGGAGGAGAGAAAGGATTAAACGGAAAAGAGCTAGTGAGAGAGAGAGAAGGGGAGAGAAGGCGAAGAGAGAGAAAGGAAGAAGAGAGAGAGGGAAAGTGAGAGAGATAAGAAGTGAGAGAGTTAAAGGCAGAAAGAGAACGACAGGAAAAGAGAGAGAGAGACAGGGGCGTTTGTGCTGGTCTCTGTGGGTGTCTAAATGATTAAAGCTACTCTCGTCATGGGTTTTCAGTGTTGCATGATGGGAAGCGGTGAGTCACCCCAACGCCGGCCAGCGCCGCAATGCACTGTGGGGAAACGACTCAACTTTTACTGCACTCGTTTCCCAGACTCCCCCCTCTCCTCCCTCCCACCGTACGCCTGATGTGGGGTCGCGGTAACAGCTGTAACACTCGTCTAAAAGAGCAGCACTTCGTCTCCCTTTTCAACACTAACCATAAAGGTTTAGTGCAGAGAACAGGTTTGAGGCCAACTTTATTCTATTTATTTTTTTATTTTTATTTGACTCAAAATGGTCACCGGATCAGATCCCGAACTGGTAAAAGGTACCACTGAGGTACTGCACCCAACCCATCGTTTACCCCACATTATTCATGTGCAGGTTTTAAACACGCACCACTAGGAGGCATCATCACCTAAACACATCATCATCATCATCATCATCATCCAGACATAAGCAGGATAATACCAGGCCTTCTGTATATGACTAGTCTAGAGTTTCCTCCCACAAAGGGGAGCGAGAGAGAAAGAGATAGAGGGGCAAATAGCAGAAAAGAATGGAATAAAGAGACATGACAAATGGAAAGAAAGAAAGTAAGAGAAGAAAGCCACAATGTAGATGGATAGATAGAAAGAGAAAAAGAGAATAATAAAGGAATATGGTGATTAGATGCAGAGAGGTGAAGAGTTTGGAAAGAAAGATGTGGAGAGACGTGGCTGAGAGAGAGAGTGATTAAACAGGAAAATTAGAAATAGAGAGATGGATAAAAAGGTAAAGAGATGACCAGTATAAACTCTGGGTTGAGTAGAAGAAGCGGAAGCGGATCCAACTGGGCCGGAGGGTGATTAGCGGCTGAGACGTGTATGTGGGTTATTAAAGTGGAACAGGCTTTGCTAGTCTGGGCTTGTGCAGGGCTTAGCTATCACCACTAACGCTAGCCTCTGTCCTGTTTTAACTAAGACCTGAGACGGAAGTGGACTAGATAAAGCTTCTCTCTCTCTATCTCTTTCTCTTTCTCTACTTCTATCCCCTCGCTTGCCGGTCTTCGGGGCGTGCTGACACTGACCATGGATTTTTTTTTAGGCCTCGCCCCCTACCCACCGGCCCGACATCCATCCCCCCATCGCTATGCTAAGTAGCTGATGGCTATTAAGCACTTCATCAGATTAGCCCAGACGGGTTAATATCCTTATCATGGCAGCCTAAATATAGCACATTCCTTACAGATGCTTAATGAGAGGATCACCACCGGCCTCGCGCACACACACACACACACACACAGATGGAAGAGTAGAAAGATAAAAGGAGAAAAAGAGAGGAATATGGAGATTAGAAGTGGAAAGTGGGGAAAGAAAGATGTGAAGAGACATGGCTGAGAGAGAGAGAGATTAAAGAGGAAAATGAGAGATGAAGTAAAGAAAGAAATAAAAGGATAAAAAAAGATTTAGATAGATAGATAGATAGATAGATAGATAGATAGATAGATAGATAGATAGATGAAGGAAAAAAGGAAGGTGAAGTACTGCTAAGGCAGAGAGAAAGAAAGATAAAAGACAAAAAAGAAGAGAATGATGATGTAGAGAACTGATATACAAGAAAGAAAGAAAGAAAGAAAGAAAAAGAAAGATGAACCAAACTAAAACTAAAGTGATCAACAGTTTAAAAGATATAAAGAATAGACATAAAGAATAGATATAAAGAATAGATAGATAGATAGATAGATAGATAGATAGATAGATAGATAGATAGATAGATAGATAGAGAGAGAGAGAGAGAGACGGAGCATCTGGAGAGAAATCTCCAAGTTACCATGACGCAGGCTGACATAAATCCACTGCTTCTGAGTTACTCTGTAACCACACATACACCTGGCCAGCTAAATCCAGGCCTGCCTGCTGTTTTACACACGCAGCACTTTTCCACACCATTTCCCAGTGAAAAGGAACCGTCCCCAGGCACGTGTCTCCTGCCCACTGCTCCTTCACCGGTGGGTCAAGGGTAGAGCTCTTATTTTGGTTGTGGTGCCCCATGTGCTGTGTTCACAACGACAAATTCAAACGCCCTCACATAGCTCCAGCTTGCCTTGGGGGAAACCTACCAGGAGTTTGTTTCCCCCCGACAACTAGGGATGCACCGATCCGATGTACAGTACCATGCAAAAGCTTTAGGCAGGTGTGAAAAAATGCTGTAAACAAAGAATGCTTTCAGAAATATAAATAATGATTGTTTATATTTTTCAATTTACAAAATGCAAAGTGAGCGAACAAAAGAGAAATCTAAATCAAATCAATATTTGGTGTTACTACCTTTTGCCTTCAAACCAGCATCAATTCTTATAGGTACACTTGCACAAAGTCAGGGATTTTGTAGGATTATAGTCATTATATTATTTTGTAGGATTATAGGATTATAGATCTGTGGTTAGTTCTCCAAGATGTTTGGAACAACCTACCAGCCGAGTTCCTTCAAAAACTGTGTGCAAGTGTACCTAGAAGAATTGATGCTGTTTTGAAGGCAAAGGGTGGTCACACCAAATATTGATTTGATTTAGATTTCTCTTTTATTCATTCACTGCATTTTGTTGATTGATGAAAATAAATGATTAACACTTCCATTGATGGGGTATCGGTCCGATAACGACTCAATCAGCTGGATCGGGTATCGGTGGCATTGGGCCAATCTGTAAATGTGCACACGCTCAATTGGTTCTGCACGAGAAGTGTGACTGCAGGAAAGTCTGTGTGTTCCTGATGGTTTTAGCACCACAGGGACTGTCACTAAATTACACAACGGTGTGTAAATGAATCATTTTTTAGATAAAATAACTTATTATTATTACATTGTTTTAGTTCTGAACACCCTGACATCCCCCAGGAGGAGCAGGAGGCGATGAATGGGGAGAGGGAGGTCTGGACATCCTTGCTCTGGAGGTTGCCTCTGCGATCGTACCCTGATTAATATTTATATTTACAGCATTTAGCAGGTGCTCTTATCCTGAGCAACTTCCATTTTTCCCAATTTCGGGGACAGTTTACCTGGAGGAACTTGGGTTTAATGATTTTGCTCATGGACCTAATGATGGTAGTGCTGCAGGTAGGATTTGAACCCACAAGCTCTTGGTCCGAGCCTCCTAACCCCTAGACTAGCACCATCATTTTTCGTAAATATGAAGTGCTTCAACTGTAAACAACAAACGAGTCATTTGGGTTTCACCATATTTTTAATGTCATTTTCAAAAAAACTCAAAGTCTTTACAAGACATAGATTGTCTGAAGAGCGCAGATGTGACTCTTATCCTGCACCGGCATTCACATACAAGATTAAGTTAAAAGAGTATGACCACACACTCATACACACTCACACACACATAAGCATGCGTCCACATTCTACAATTCACCAAAGAATGCTAGAGTGATATGCAAACCATTCCAGTATGATACTGCTCAGCTTCACACACACACACACATTTGCATCTCTTCACAGCGCTGGAATCAAGGCAACGTTTGCGACCTCGAATCAAGCAGACGTGTACAAAAATAGAGAAATCAGTAGAAAAATAACAGACACGATTTAAAGATGAAGGGAACCGTCTCAGACGAACGCTAAAAGTCCCAGAATTCGTCCTTTCAGCCTCGAGCGTGGCTAGCTAGCTGAGCCTTTAGCGGCACAACTTAATTAGCGGATTTGAAAGAAACCATTAAGGGATGCTAACTTTATTCACATGGCTAATAACGATTAAAAATCGCCAATGCAAAAACGAACAGGAGCTCACTTCAGGCTAAAGTGGCTAGCAAACAAAATGCCACATTAGCTTCAGATCATTCTAAAAGTTTGATTTAATTTCGTCATTTTTGTAGCCTTACTGGTATCCATCTTTTCCTAGTTGCTTTTCTAGTTTGAAAATAAGCTTCCCAACACACACAAAAATATACTTGAGATAGGAAAAAATATTACAAATGGTTTTAACAGAGACTGAGCCGTGCTAAAGTTTGATTTAAGGTTGAGCTACTGTTACATCTGGCGAGTTTTGGCCCTGCAGGCAGAGTGCAATAAAATCTTCCAGAACATTCCAGTACAATATTTCCATCCTAAATGACCTCCAGCTCTGAATGTTAAGAACGACTGCCTTTGGTGGTCACGTTTTCTCTGCTATGCTAACACTGCTGGAAGAAATTAAACAGCTTTGACCATCAAACTTCTAACTAGCCACCATTTAGACCTATTGTTATGTTAAAATCCAATATCATAACATTTTGAACAAATGTGCAATGCAATAAAATTTGTGTATGAGCGCTCTTCAGATTATGTGATTATTCTCTCTCTTCAGATTATTGCCTAGAAAATAAATCTTGAAAAAGAGAGACTGGTGGGAAGCTTGAACTGCATTCAGGAGTTCTAGACCCATGATTGGTTCAAGTTCCGGAACGATAAAGGTACCACTGAGGTCTGGGATCGTCATGAGCAAGGTACTGTCTCCAAGCATTGCCCTCCTCCCCCCTCTTTGGAGTTCAAGTCTCTCAAATTCAATGCATCTCAATAATGGCTAGTTAGCACTTTGATAGTGAAATCCATTGTACTGGAGAAGTTTGAGCTGACTTTTGGTGTTCAAGACCCCTTGTACTTGAGAGGTTTGAACTGCATTTCGGAATTCAAGCCTCCTAATTACAATGGATCTTAACAGTGGCAGGCTAGAACCAGGTTAGCGGTTGGACGCACTATATTTAAGAGATCTGAATTACGTTTTGGTGTTCAAGACTCATTGTACTTGAGAGGATTGAGCTCCAAAAAAGCAGTTCAAGCCTCTCAGCTACATTGGGTCTTAACTGTGGCTAGCTAGAACCAGTTTGACGGTAGGATCCATTGTACTTCAGAGCCTCCAGTGTGTCTTAAAGGAGTTACTGTACTTGAGAGTGTGCTTGAACTGCTAGCTAGAACCATTAAGACTCACGGTCTTCGAGGCTTGGTCAGCAATGGTGGCTAGTTCTACCAGTTTGATGGTAGAAGATGCTGTATTTGAGAGGTTCAAACAGCATTTTGGACAGTCCAATGGGTCTTAAAGGAGTTCTTGTACTTGAGAAGCTCAATGGGTGTTAACAGTGGAAAGCTAGAACCTTTAACCTTTACTTATGTATGTGGGTTAATAACTGCGTTTTGGAGTTCAAACCTCTCAATTAGAATGTGTTTTAAAAGAGTTAGGCATCAAGCCCACTTGGGTCTCCAACCAGTTTGACAAACCAGGTTAAAAACCCTTGACCAGCTTGACCGTTATTAAACCACCCTTAACAATTTAAACAGTTTTATTCAGGAGGATGTTGTTTTGCAAGATATTTTGCACAGAGCTGTCGGTCAGAGTCTCGGCCTCTGTTGATCATAACGAGGACACTTATTTCTCCTTCCTGTCCATCCTCGACCCAGCTTGCAATTTCCCCTTCAGCCATAATGGCATTGGCTCCAGAGCCCTAATCAGGGTTTAGCCGGCTCTGTGAGCCAACTGTATGTTAAGGTCAGGCCAGAGGGGGTCAACGTCTGAGAGAAACTTACAGCATGGATACCTATTAGCTCACACACACACACCTCTTTTTTTTGCAATAGATAACCACCGCCACCATCTCATTCTTTCAACATCGTTATTTCCTCTTCAGCTTTTTGTGTGGCCTTCAGACAGAGGGTAGAAATAAGACTTGAACGTTCATCGCCATATAGCACTAGGGTTGCACCGACACCGTCCGAGTACCTAGATTTTCCCACTTCCTGATTCAATCGATGCCGATCTGGTTCAGAAGCGACCAATATCATATCGATGTATTGATGAAAAGCAGTGCATCGTTACACCCCCAGTATTTATACTGTTAAAAATAACACTGGCATGACCAAACCAAACCTCAAATTTGAAATTGTTTGGACACCCATCACTTCATTTACAATTTTCACAAGGTGTTAACCAATGGGTAAGTTTAACCTTAAACTTGGTATCGGTTTTGGCATCAGAGTACAGATATGAGTTTTTGAACACAGTACCAGCCCCCATGCTGGTATTGGTATTGGTAGACAATCGGTGCATCCCTAAAGAGTACCATTCAGACAGCACATCGTCATGTCCATGAATTATACTACAGATGGGAAGATCTACAAAATTCAAACATATATAGACACACACACACACTTATATACAGGAGTGAGTCCTTGGCCAACACCGGTCGGTTTGTGAACTCGGGGCGGCTTTTCGCTCTTTGAGTCTTAGTTGCATTTGATCAGTTGCAGGCACTTGGACAGTTGGAAATCTTTCGTCTACGTACTTATCTCAACTCGCCGGCATCTAAGAAGAAATATCTTTGGTTTCTTGTAAACTTTCTCACAGTTCTCTCCGGGCGTCGAGGACCATCAACTTTTTCTGTTTTTCCTTCTGTCACCTCTATACCCTTTTTTTTCACAACCATTAACGTCTCAACTGTTGGGGAACAACTGTTGTCTTCTTGTAAAATGTCTTTGAACAGGTTGCTTATTATAAAGCACAACTAGTGACTTTTCTCTCTCTTTTTGTCCTGCCATTCCCAGGTCCTAGGATTCAGGTTGTGGTCTGGTCTGTTGTCACTGGACGTTTTTGGATCTGGTATTAACGATGGAACAACCTTTTGGGAACAGGGCAAAAAAGTGAGCCTTCACTCCCCTTTTTTCCAGAACCTTAACCTAGGACTTGGATTCCTAGATACCACTGTTCCTAGGTTCTGGTCAGATTTCTCTTGTCGTTGGATGACATTGCATCTCGCAAGAAACAAGTCTGTTACCAACCAAACCTTCTTTGGGGAATGCAGACTTCCAGAACTTCCAGAACCTGAATCTAGATCCTGGAAGTTCTACTAGGTTTTAGCGTCTGGATCATCATCTGATCTCTGTTGTCATTGGCCGCCTTTGCAATTCACAAAAACAAGCGAATAACCAGGTTTCAGGATCATCACCTTTAAGCAACTCTTTTGAGAACGCCTCTTTTTTGGAACCTGAAACTAGAACCAGGAAATCCTTTGTAGCACATCAACAAAGACGACTGAACCCTGTTTGGAGAACACAGAAAAAGTGACCCTCTCTTCTTCTTTTTCTAGAACCCAAAATCCGATCATTGCCAGGTTCTGGTCTCTGGTTTATTGTCTGATCTGTTTTCAGAACCTGAATCTACCATTCCCACATTCTACGATTCAGGTTCAGGCCTCCATGTCATCATCTGATCTCTCTTTTCCTTGTATGTCTTGCAAAAAGTCTGTTAACAACTTGTGAACACAGCAAAAAACACCCTCTCCTCCTCTTTTTGCAGAACCTGAATCTAGAACCTGGAAATCTTTGCCAGCTTTTAGATTCAGGTTGGACATCTTCGCATCTTGCAAAAAACCATCCATTGCCGGAGTTCAGAGTCTGTTGCCGAGTGAACCCTCTTTTGGAAACACAATAAAAAGTGAACCTCTCTTCCTCCTCTTTTTCCTTTTCCTTCTCTACTCAGTACAATGAAAGTCATAAGCTCTGTTTTTGCAGCTAGCAACACTTCTCCAGCTCTGGGGAGGAACGCAAGAAACAACCCCTGAAGAGTCGCAAGCCGAATAAGACGTGTACGGGCCGGTCTTCCTCCTCCCCCCTCCTCCGTCTGCATTCCCTCTGTTCCTCCGGGGTAAGAAGTAGCAGGGAGGGAGGGAGAGAGAGAAGCTTCAGTTGCACGGCAGCCAGGGCGAGAAGGCGTGCAGGGGCGCGCAGGTGTAGACAGGCTGCACCTGCGCCACGTAGTAGTTGCTGAAGTTGGCGTCGGCCACGTAGGGGGCGGGCTGGTAGTAGCAGGTGACACTGTCGACGCTGGGGATGAGGTTCTGCTCGGCCAGGACGCGGACCGCCAACATGGTGATGAGACCCAGGGTCTGGCGTCGCTCATGGCCCATCAGGCAGACGGTGCTCTCACTGACCACACCGTGCAGTGTACTCAGGTAGTCGTACTTGCGCTCCTCCAGGCCCACAAAGTGGTTTTGCAGGTAGGACTCCAGCTTGCGGCGTTGCTCCGACACGTCGGGAAAGTCGATGAAGAAGCGCGAACACATGTATCGCTCCAGCTGCTTCATCTCTGGCTCCGAAGCCGCCCGGAATCCACGCACAAGCAGGTGGCAGTACTTGAGGAGCCCCCCTCCCCGGATCTCCTCAGGGCTTCGGGTTCGGATCAGGCGACGCCGCAGGTGCTCCAGCGCCTCCTCGAAGTCACCGTACACGCTCTCGCCCACGATGGACGGGTGGAAAGCCTCGGCCATCGGGTGCTCCGAGCACTCGTAGAACAGCAGCAGCGAGTCCAGCCGGATCTGGAAGGAGTCGACGCTGAACTCGAACTGGCGCCGAAGCGAGTCCACAAACTTCAGCTCCACGTTCTTGCCGCTGTTGTTCGACAGTGAGATCAGGCTCCAACGGTCCGACTCGTTGCACACCTTCACCATCTTTTGCACGTAGGCCTCCTGGGTGGAAAAGAGTGAAAAAGATGTCACTGTCACGCTTCAAACTGCTTCGATTCAATTACCATTTTTACTTTTGTTAAAAATCAGTGTATTTTTCATTAATTTTTCAAAATGAAAGACAAACGTGGTAAAATGTTTGATTAATCGTGATAGATTTGAGGTCGTATCGTCCAACAATGTTCAAATGTGTGTGACATATTTGCACAAAAAGTTTGAGGGCAAAGAATGAGGAACTCTCAATGTTGGTTCCTCAAATACAGCATTGCGTTTCGAAAGGTTTCAACATTCGCCAAATATATATATAATATATATATATATATATATATATATATATATATATGTATATATACATATATATATATATATATATATATGTATATATACATATATATATATATATATATATATATATATATATATTATATATATATTTGGCGAATGTTGAAACCTTTCGAAACGCAATGCTGTATTTGAGGAACCAACATTGAGAGTTCCTCATTCTTTGCCCTCAAACTTTTTGTGCAAATATGTCACACACATTTGAACATTGTTGGACGATACGACCTCAAATCTATCACGATTAATCAAACATTTTACCACGTTTGTCTTTCATTTTGAAAAATTAATGAAAAATACACTGATTTTTAACAAAAGTAAAAATGGTAATTGAATCGAAGCAGTTTGAAGCGTGACAGTGACATCTTTTTCACTGATCGCGTACAAATTGGTTTAAGCCAAATCCTCTTTGTGCAAGAAACCAACGTTTTTACTACCGCCGCCCTTCTTGCCGCTTAATCCTCATCAACACTTTCTAATGCTGCGCGGCCATTATGAGGAAGGAGGAGGAGAGTGGGTCATGGTTAATACCCCAGTAAAGGCTGCACTAAAAAATTCAACCCAGATATGCAAATTACTAGCAGAAACGAGCATGCTTGTTGTTGTCGCTGCACGCTTCCACGTTGCACTGTGGTATAAATTAATGCATAGCATGTGCGAATAATGCAAAGGCACTTGCAGACCAGCAAATAGGATTACAGTAGCATGAATGCATGTGTTGCAAGAAGAAAATGTATCCGCTGCATAAAAACTTGTTTGGTTGCGCAAGTGAAATGTAAATGCATACTTTAGAGAAGTAGTGCATATATCGTAAAATAAAAACTGCAATCTCTTTTTAACCTTTTGTAAATGTTCATATATGCATAAGGAAGACATATACTTTAGGTAAATACTGCATCCAAGCTGACAGTTACAAACATTTGCCTCATCCCTTCTAATCTGGCCTCCATAATTCATGCCATGTTTGCATGTGAAATATATACAGTATTTGTAAGATAACTGTTGCATCCAGAAAACCAATGCAATAATAATAACTTTCAAGCTGTTTTGTTTCTGCTTGTCTCTTTAAATTTGGTCTAAAAGGCTCCACAAATGCATATGAAATACAGATATTTTAGAAAATGTTGCATTTAGAAATTCAAACCAAGCTGCTAGAACAAGAAGTTGCAAGCTGTTTCGTCACAAATGAGTATATACTGTATATATATATATGACATGCATTTGCTCTTCTTGAACCTTATCTTGTTTTTAAACGCTTGATGCCAATGCAAAGAGCCTTGGAGAGTCAGATGTTGGGTTAATAAACGTTGGGTCTCAAAAGCAACATTGCAGTTTTCAGAAATGCATCCTTCAAGCTGCAAAAACAAAGAGGTGCAAGATGTTCTGCTGCAAAGGCGGGTGAGATATGGATATTTTAGCCAATTAATACATTTAAAGATGAATCTTCTGGAAAAAGAAACAGAAAAACAAGCTCATCTTCTCAACATTTTTAACATTATGGTCTAAAAGCCCATATATATATATATATATATATATATATATATATATATATATATATATATATATATATATATATGTGTGTGTGTATATACATATACATATAATATATATATATTTTTTTTTTTTCTTGGGGGGGAATAATTTGAAATTTTCTGGTACCAAATCAAATATAATGTAAATCAAATGAAACCTGGAACCAAATTAAAACTTACTGAACCCAAATCTTAGCACAAGTTGGGTGAACTTCACTTTCATCATTGAATTGGGGTTAAAAGTGGCGGGACAAGGTTACCTTCAAAGTCAGCGGCGTGATTTTGGCCTTGTTGACCCCCTCGGGCAGGAAGTCGAGCAACGAGTCAAGCACGATCTCCTTGACGGTCTGGAAGTGGAGCTCGCTCTTCAGGTCAGCACAGAAGATCAGGTCCAGGTCCTTGTAGCCCAGGCCGCTGTCATGGTGCAGCACGTGGCTGGCGGCCGAGCCATTGAGTCGCACTTCGCGCACCGCAATGTCTCGCTCCTGCAGCCGCCGGCGCACCGCCTTGACGATGTCGCGTGGCTTCACCTGCAGAGTGGGGAAGTTCCACTTGCCGTGGATCGGAACTGAGCCCGTGATAATGCTGTCCAGACGCTGCACCTGCTCCCAGGTCAGCACGCTCAAGCTGCTGTTCTTTGGGTTCGGGTTCTGTTGGTCTGCTTGGTTTGGGTTCTGTTGGTCTCCCATGACGGACGTGGATGTCTTAAAAAAAAAATGCAACCGGAACCGAACTCTATCCAGCCATGGAGGAAGCAAACTCTTTAAGAAGTTTCTTAAGGTGGTCCAGGCTGATATTTAAAATTAAGAGTCTGAATTTAGAGTCGGTGCAAAAAGGTGTCCTAAATAGTGTGGAATGGAACTTTTATTTGGTGCAGAAAGCAAAGTTTTTGGGTGAAAAAACTCATAAGTAGTCCAGTATAGGGCATATTTTTTGGTGGAGAAGTAGTTCAGAATGGTACCTTAGTTGGTGCAAGATAATAAATCTGCGTAGTTCAGGATGGACTTTCTCTATTTGAGGGAAAAACTCTGAGATGATAACATATTTGGGTGGAGAAGCTCCACCAGAAATGATACGGTTTGGAACCTTAATTGGCGCAGGATTGAACTTGTTTTTTGGTGGAGAGACTCTTATAAGAATCTTACTTTTTTGCGCCCTCAGAGGTCTGGGATGGAAGTGTTTTGATGGAGAAACTCCAAAAATAAGTTTCTTACCGTGTCCTAAGTAGCCCAGGATGGAACTTGGTTTTTCACTGGAGAAACTTATAATAAAGTTCCTTGTTGATTCCTAAGTAGTCCAGGATGGAACCTCAGTTTGAGCAGGATGGAAACTCGTATAATAAAGCGTCTTTAGTTCTCTAAAAGTTTTCTTCAACGCACTGAGCAAACAGTTCTTTGAAGAACCATCCCAAAAAAGGTCCTTTAGGGAACCCAAATACGACTTTTCTCTTATTCATGACTTCAAGCTCTTTATTTTTAAGACTGCATCAGCAACAGGTCCTCAATAAAGAACGTTATCTCTGGCTGAGGGGAAAATAAAACTTTCTCTTCACATGCAAGAGCAGAAACTGGCTGTCCGGGTTCTGGAGGTGCATCAAGCGTTGGGCTCGGCTCCTCTCAGCCAGAGGAACATTTTACATTTTCATCCGTTACATGATGCGAATCTGCAAAGGAAGTCAACAGCAAGTTAGGTCATAAACTCACAATCGCTTTGGCGTAAAATGCAGAAGCAGTTTTGGTTCCATAAATGTCCCTTTCTCTCCTTTTTGGGAGAAGGAAAACGGGTTTTTTGGCCGGTGCCACGAAGTCTCTTTTCCACCGCAAAGAACATTTTCCCTATAATTTATAGGCTGTACTCCAATTAAAGGTTCTAACCGTAAACTCCAGCGCAGGAGCTGTTTTTATTTTGGGTAAACTTTTTAAACCCCACTTTTAGGAGTTTACACAAGGTGGAAATGAGTTGTAAGGAAAGTTTGTACTTTTTAAAAAAGTATTTTAGATGTAAAACGTGGCACTTACCTGCTTTAGAAGACATTTCGCAGAGCTGCAGATCCGTGCGCGTCACCGCTTCCACTGTACTGCGAGCGCGCTCCCGATAACACGGGCACGAGGAGCGGAGCGTTGAAGGGGCGGTAACGTGAGCGTGAGTGACAGCTGCTTCAGCCAATACTGAGCCAGATCTGCGGGTCTGGCCACGCCCACTTGCCCTGAGGCGCCGCTAAACGTGAAATGAGACGTACAACATTTTTCGTGTTTTTGACGAGCGAGATTTTTTTAAGTTAAATTTTATGTTGTTCATTTTTAAAAAGTACGTATGTCTGTTTCGTAACTGTGTTTGTGTTTGTAAGAGAGAAAGACGTATTTATAAATAATCCCAAACAAGTTCACGACGCAATAAAACAACGTGGCAAACGGGGGTGAGGCGCTACAGCAGCGCCATCTAGAGGAGAGAGAGAGAGAGAGAGAGAGAGAGAAGTTAGAAAGAGAGAGAAAGGGTGACAGAGAAAATAAGAGAGAGGGAGGGAGAGAGAGAGAGAGAGAGAGAGGGTGACAGAGAAAATAAGATAGAGAAAGAGAGATAGAAAGAGTGAGACAGATAGCAAGTTAGAATGAAAATAAAAAAGAGAGAAAGTGACAGTGTTAGAAAGAGGAATAGGTAAAGAGTAAAGACAGAAAGAGAGATGAAACAGAGGTAGGGAGAGGCACAATAGACAGAAAAATAAAGACAAGGAGGAATCGGAGAGAGAAAGAGAGAGAGAGAGAGAGAGAGAGAGAGAGAGAGAGAGAGAGAGAGAGAGAAGAATGAAATAGACAAAATAGAGCGAGAGAAGGAATGAGAGAGAGAGGAGTGTGTGAGAGAGAAGTGTGACAAATGGCCCTAATAAGTCTGTCTTCTCCTGCCCTACTGACTCCACGCTCTCCTTCTCTCACTTACTCTTTCTCTTTCTCGTTATCACACTCTCAGACCCCATCTCAACACACATACACACACACTGTGTTGATGACAAACAGGAAACACTGACGATGTTTATCAGTGACAGAGAGAAGGTCTGGAGAGGTTCTAATCTCCAGCTGCTTGTTGTTTGTTTGAGAAGTTGATATTATGGATCTGATCAGTTTTTACTTGTCAGGTGGATTAGAGGATAAAAGCTGCAGAATAGAGAAAGAGGACTAGAGTGAAAGAATGCAAGGGAGAGAGGAGACAGAAGGATAATGAGAGAGAGAGAGGTGTGTGTTGTGTTTGTGAACATGTTTTTGCCTGTGTGTGTATGTGCACATACATGCGTGTATACGTATGTGTTTCTCTGGATGTTTTTGTGTGTGTCTGCGTGTGTTCATGCATACGTGCATGCATGAATGTGTGTGTGTGTGTGTGTGAGAGGTCAGGTTAGATGTCAGTCAAGATCCATCATGTGCATCAGACCTGCGTCACTACGGTAACAGCCAATAAAGCAGGATTACTCCAGATTACCATGACACTGAGATACACTGTCCTGGGATACGCTGTGTGTGTGTTGTTCGTATCAGCACACATTACAGTAGTGATTACACTAATGGTTAATAATAATGTGCGTTACCGTTACTTCATGCATCTCTCTCTCTCTGACTTTCATCCATCTCTCTTTTCTTCACTCCTTTCTTTCTCTCTCTCTCTTTCTCTTACTCTCTATTCTTCTGTCCATCCATCCATCTATTTGTCTGCTTGTCTAACCTTCTGTACATCTCTCTCTCTCTCTCTCTCCCTCTCTCTCTCTCTCTCTCTCTCACATGGCACATGACCTATGAGGCATTAGCATTAGCACGCCTATTTTTAGTAACACCTTCAGTTACCCATTAGCGTTAGCTGTAGCATTAGCTTTAGCATTAGCACTACAGTGAACACTAATTAGCATGCCCCGCTAACACCGGAAAGGGCTTAGCGTTACTATTAGTGCAAACCTGTTAAAAGTGGGAATTGTTTGAGGGAAAGTTAAAGCTCTGACCTCACCACCATATAGACACTTCCTCTTACTAAATCTGTACAGTTACCAACTCAAAGCATTTAAGCACAAGTGCAAGTAGCTGAACTTTACTTTACAAGCTACTTACGATTAAAAGTATCTACATAAGCTTACGCCAAGCTCCCGTTGTAATATAATAGTTATTACACAACAAGCTACTGAGAAAACTAGCTAACTACATCCAAGCTGTTTCATCCAGTAATACTTCATATTTGTTCTGTAGGATACTCTTAAAGCTCATTAATTAAAAACATGAAACATGATTATAAAAGTAATATTAAAATCTATATTTTTCAGTGGACTCCATCCTCCGACTCTATCTGGCAACTGCCAATAGTGGGTTGTGATGCAGCGAGGGCATATCAGCCAATCAGATGGCACTTCTGCCAATTCAACGTCAATCAGAAACAGCTGCTAGTTGAAAATAGCCACATATACTTTTATTTGAAATTACACTTTACTTTGATGTGTGTGTTTGAAGTCGCTGGACGGGTGTTCGTTTCTGGAATGTGTTTGTTGTGTTGGTCAAATGAGATCAGCCAATCAGAGAAGACCTCCAACACCCGTCAATCAAACTTTTAAATGATTTGCAGCATTTACCATCAATGTGGGGAAGTAGCTCGCTAAAATACTTGTTCAATGGAACACCTTTTAAACAATCATTTGGAGGGAGTTTCCTCAAAAAGCAAAACTAAAGTGTGTGTGTGAGATCTCTATTAGAGGAACAAACACTTCCTCCTGAGGTGTCATAGTCATGCTTGCTGTGTCATAGTTTTAACACCTTAATGCCACCTCAAGAGACACACTCACACCATCAAAGATGCCTTAGCAAATAAGGATGCCAAAAGGTGTGTTTGTTGAAATGTAGAGTTTATAATGTGTCTCCAAATTGTCTAGTTTTCTAAATGCTGAGTCTAAACGTGGTCCCCAAAACACACACACACACACACACACTTAGTTTTAATAACTTTTTGCTCCTTCTCTCTCACATCCACACCCACAAACAAACATATATTCACACTTACACCCACCCTACACACACACAAACACACTGCTGACGCACACATGATAAGATCTCTACACTAACTCAAATGAGTTTATTTTACAACTAAAATGTTAAAGTCAATTCTGACAAACTGAAGCTATGGCTGGTTGAGAAATTACTCACTCTGCTTCAGCTAAAATTCTGTAAATGCAAATTTTAGACAAACGATGCATATGGAGAAAAAGATAAGCACTATTTTTCTCTTTTGCCAAAGATCTTGCGGTGTTGGGCATTAAAAAAAACAAAAAAAAAATAGCAGTAAATTTCAGGTTAAAAGTGTGTTGTAAGCCATGTTAATGAAATAGAAAACAAGTATAATATTACTGAAAATGTATTAAAAGTATAAAAAGTAATACATTGCTGCAATTGCGTTACATGTATGTTTGCTACATGTTACTCACAACACTGTCCATTCTCTCCTTCTATCTATCTATCTATCTATCTATCTATCTATCTGTCTGTCTGTCTGTCTGTCTGTCTATCTGTCTGACTATTTGTCTGACTGTTTGTTTGTCTGTTGTGTAATACAATGACTGTAGGCATATAGGCTGATCTAAGCTAAGGTCAAAAACAGTTTTTATGACAAAAAAAAAAACGAGAAATCTATTGCCCAATTTAACAGCAAGTAAAGCAGAAGTGAAAATGGCAGAAAATCTGCTCTTAAGTAAAGACCAAAATCTATTTGACATAATAGCAAATGCAGGTAAAAAAAAAAAAAAAAAGAAAGAAAATAGACAAACATTGCTTGGATTTTAGTGTTATTTTGAATTCTGAATGAGGGAATGAATGAATTAATGTTGCAACTTCATACAAATTAATAGATATTAGATATCAATATTTTTAATTTATAGAGATATAAATCAACAATGTGCTTTGACAGCTCTGGTGTGTGAGTTTCTGAATGTTTGTGTCTTCTTGAGTGTGTGGGTTTGGTTTAGTGTGTGTGTGTGTGTGTGTGTGTGTGTGCTTGTTGTGTTTACATGTGGCTTTATGGTTTGCGTTGAGGGTGTTTTGTACGTGTGGACTTGACTCTGTGTGTGTTTGTGTGTGTTTCAAGCCACACACTTTTAACCGGAAATCGTCTCTTGTGAGAACTTTGCAAATTCAGCAGAACGTCGTCTCACTTCCTCTCACAGTCACCATGGCAACCGATAATACGACTCGGCCTGTCCTCGCTGACCGCTCCGAGTCACCCACATTTACACTTCCAACATCTACAGACATCATTTAAAAAATAAAATAAAATAATAAAAGTGTAAAAGAAGCAATCCTGTAAAAATGTCCAAGTTAAAAACCCGTTCAAAACTACCACAGAACCAAAATAAATAAATAAATGGAGCGGACGGAGTTAAAATTCAGTGATAAGATCGAAATCTTAAATTGAAGGGCTTCCTTAGGGAAAGTCATAAATCTGCGATTAAAATGCAGAAAATCCTCACAAATCTGTCTAAATTCAAGTAAAGGATTTATGAGAAAACACTGGACATTCTCTGAAATTAAAGCAGAAAAGTTATGAGGAAATTTTAGGTTTGTTTTACGGAGGAACAGAAGCTTATTGGGTTTTATTAAATTCTACAGTTGTGTTGAATTTAATTACCTTTACTTATTTATTTTTAGTAATTGCTCATAACTATTTAATTATTAAACCCCCGTTCGGCGTTTGACTCGTAGGTTTTTCTTAGGAACCTTTGTAGATAGACACATATACACATAACACATTTTAAACATCTAACCAACATCTTAGATTAAAATGTATAAATCTGATGTTAGGAAATGTTTAATGAGCGTGAGTAGAAAAGAGTATTTAAAATACAACGTTCATGTGTTCATTCTGCTGAACTGAGAGAAGTTGAACTTGGTCTACAGATGAATATTGACGCAGTGCTGCCTCCTGCTGGAGAGAGAACATCACTCGCCCTCATCCAGTCCCAAAAATGTGGTCTTAAATCAGGGAATACAGTAAGATTTCCACCAGGTCCCTGATGCAGTTGAAGCTGACCGTTTGAAGCTGTTTGAAGGTTTGTTGGGATTATAGTAGACTTTTAGAGGTCTCCTGCTGCACCATCCCACTCTTACCACTAGAGGGAGCTGTTAAAAAACTCTAAGTCTCATTCTCAGCTCAACAGCAAGGCAAATGTTGAAAATATAAGATTATTAAAAAGTCATATTTAAGAATATAAAAGAGAACGATAGCATATATTCCAGGCTCTGTGGAGATGATCTGAAGGTCCACTTTTCTTATAATTGATCAAATTTTAGTCTACTTGATCGATTGACTGATAAGAAAATGAATATGCGCTTTGATTAATTTGCTAATTGACTGACAATCTGTCTGTCTGTCTGTCTTTCTATCTATCTATGTATCTATCTATCTATCCTATCACTCTGCCTCTCTCTCTGTCTGTATATTAGTCCCTCCACTTTCATTGTATTTTCTCTTTTCTCACATACTCTATCCTCCACAGAGTGCTGTGAACTCCACACTGCAGATTATCCAGCGGTTTGTTCAGTCTCATAGAAAAACATTACCTCACTCACACTGACTCCAGCAGGTCTTTTTTAAATCCCTTATTCATCCTCCATTCTGGGTCTGATTCACGTTAAAAGGCAGCAGATTTTAGTAATCAGAGCCAGATCATTCTGCACAGACTTGCTGCTTATCTAAAGTCTCTGCACCACTTTCTCGACTTTACTGCATCTTTTCAGCCTGTCATAGGGTTGTGTGGAAAAGAGTGGTGCAAGGTTTTCTTTCAAAGTTGATTTCGGAATGTTCACACATGGTCTCAGGTAGATAACCACCAGAAGAGACTCACCAGGTAGGATGGAAGACCTGCAGGACCCCAGGAACAGGACTGACCTGATTCACAGGGAGCCAGTGCAGGTCTCATAGTAAAAGTGTGGTATGAGAAAACTTAGGAACATTGTAGACAAGTCTCACAGTTACATTCTGGATCAATTGAAGTGGTCTAGTTGCCTTCACTGGAAGTCCAGCCATTGGAGAGTTGCAGTAGTCTAACTTAGAGATGACTTAGAAACTTAGTGGCATTGGTGGCGAGAAAGGGAAACTTCTGATGGTTTAAAGAAGATATCTACAGGTCCTGGAAAGGTTGCCAATGTCGAAGATAATGACAGCTCTTTATCCAGAGTAACAGAGATTTCTTGTAGTCTCCAAGGAGTTGAGAACCAAGTTCCCAAAAGAAATGCTGAGGTTGTGACTTGGTGACAGAGTCCTTTGATCTTACTGTGATTCAACTTGAGGTGGTGGGATGTCAGCCAGGCAGTCTGAGATGGGGGTTGAAAGCTGGTGGTCATCGGGTGGAAAAGAAAGAATAAGCTGAGTGTCATCTGTATAAAAGTCGTAGGAGATGCCATAACCTCCCCAAAGAAACCACTGTTTAAAGAAAATCAAAGGGGTCCAAGGACTCAAACCTGAGGGACGCCAGTGGAATCTGAGTGTGTGTTATCCGATTTAATTCAGTTTCTTCCTTCAGCACAAAATGAGAATATAATAATTTTAGCTTTGGAACAAATACTAAAAAGAAACATGCTTTCTTGGGAAGGTTTGTTGTTACTTTTAATGTTAAAAGGAATAAAGGTGAATGCAGCTAAATAAGATATGACTGGCAGTAAACCCTGACCGAAAACTTGGTAATAAAATGATTTTTAGATCTGTCCCCATGTTTGCAGGTGTAGAGTCTGAAAATTTGTTCCCAAAGTAAGACACACACTTATTTTACCACTGTTCATCATATCAAGCACAATTTATGTTTTTATACAAACCACCGGCTTAGTCTTGGTGCACAGAAATGTGATTTTAATCAGCTTTACGTACAATTTGGTTTAAATTAGTGAAAACTCTGACTCCATGTGCTGCCCCGACGTGACAAAAACAATCAGATTCCAGCCAGACGATGATGTAAATAAATTAGATTTACGCTGTCTGTGTGAACTCAAAAGAAAAGTAGGCCTCAAAAGTTCACCCCCGATCAAAATCTTAAACTTTTCCTCCTCTTTAGTTCTCAGATCAACAAACAATAGCAGAGAAGGCATTCTACTGGACTCTTAATTGCTCATCCTAAATCCACGTTGTCAAAATATTATAACTGAATGTTTTGGGAGCAGCATGTGTTCGAGGTTAGACTTCTGCTGATGCTGGTGAGGGGTTGGACAGCCGTTCTGTGTTTGTACATGTGAGGAAGATGCGGTCAAAATTTCTCTGAACACTGCGGTGACCACGCTGGACAAACAGCACTAGGCTTGATGATATTCATCACTGACCGACCCCCTTGTGCGTTGGATATGCATGGGTTTAAATTTAGGGACGGATCAGTTTTCCTAAAAAAATTAAAGATGAAAATTTGGAAATAAAAACCCATGCTGTGTTCCAAATCACTCTCATTTCCTAAATGGGACAGGACTTCTTGGAACAACTTGCTGTTAAGGGTGAGGGTTGACCGATTATGGGCCTGGTTAATTATCAATGCCGATATTTTGCATTTGTATGGTTATCGATATTAATAAAGTACAATCAAGGAATAGGGATTGAATAATGATATTTAAAGATGACTTAATATAAGGGTTAGATTTTTAGTTGAAACATTACCAGGTGATGTTAGTCACTATAATCAACATTTCCTAATTTATCCCTGAAACAACTCAAGATTAAGAGTTAGGGTCGACCAATTATCAACCTGTTTGATAATTGACGAAACATAGAAATAAGGTCCTGTGCTATGTTCCAAATCACGCAGCGATAATTTCCTAATTTCAGGATGCAGTTTGCAGTTGAGTGTAAGGGTCCACCGATTATTAGCCGATCCAATGAACACTGAAGCATGGGTTCCAATTTAGAGAAGTAAAGTCCCTTGCTGTGACACAACTCTACTGTTGTTGTTGTTGCTGTTGTTGCTGTTGACAAACAGTTGCAGTAACACAGACTAAAATATATCTCTAATAGAAAGCTTATGCAGAATCCAACACACACAGACACACACAGAAACATTGCAGTGCTGTTTGTGTCACACATAGAGGGTTTCCAAAACAGAGCCAGACTTTTATTGTCTAGTGTGTGTTTGCATGTGTGTGTGTGTGTTTGTAAACATCCCAATATGGGGACTGATTTACACACCAACAAAGTGGGGACCTGTGTGACTTTGTCCCCACAAACTTATCACTGCAACATCTGTTTCTTCAAGCTTAACCTACCCTTTTAAAATCTAATAAGTTCCCATCATGCTTATGTCCTTACGTGTGTGTGTGTGTGTGTGTGTGTTTGTAAACCTCCATAATGTGGACTTTGACCTGGTTGCACACCAACAAAGTAGGGACCTGTGTTATTATGGGGACATAAAACCCACATATTTTATTCAAGCTGAACTTCTCCCTTAAATATCTGTCCCCATAATGTCATAAACATACTAAACATACTCTTAAAAAGTGTTTGGGGTGCGTGTGTGGTGCTGAAACATGACATTGCTTGTCTGCCGTTCCTGTTTATAAATGAATTACAAAAACAGTTTATGCATTACACCATCGCCACATTGTTGAAGTATGTGCATGGGTGTATGTGGGTCAGTGTGTGTGGATGGAGCGATGGGAGTCTGACCACTAATCAGATGAAAGCAACACACACACACACACACACACACACACACACAGTCTTTGTATTACTATATTTGTGAGGTCCTTCCATTGACTCCCATAATGACTAGATGTATATAATTTTACACCTGCACCTAATCCTAACCCTAACCTTAACCTCAGTAACTAAAAGCACATCTTTTACCTCTTTTAGTTTTTTTTAATAAAACAAGCACATTTTCTATAAAGTCATTTCTCCTCATGGGGACCTCTCAAATGTCCCTACAAAGCCCCAAAAAAAACAGATAAAAGTGATTTTAGGGGACAAAAAGGTCCCCACAATGCAATAAATACATGGCCACACACACACACACAGTCACATCAGACGCTTATGTCAGATTTCCATGTTTCCAGACAAATATTTGGAAACTAAAGTTAGTTTATAACAGAAATGAAGAGCAATCAGTCAACCCTAAAGAACGCCAGCACAAATTAACTCACTATGGTGTGTGTGTGTGTGTGTGTGATAGAGACAGCGTCCAACCGGTCCAAATGGAGATTGGTACATGTGTTCATATTTTTTTGGTGCTGACTTTAAGGTTACATTTACTTTTATGGATTTGGATTAGTTTTAGGGTTATTTTTAGGATCAGGATTAGATTATTGTTAGTTTTAGGGTTAGTTTGAGACAAAGAGAGATGCTGTCCTTTCTCTTATCTAATAAATTGGAATGAAATCTTTCGTTTCTAATGACTGAATTCTTTAAAATCTTCAGTCTAAAAACTCAACTTTGTTTCTTTAAAAAAGAGCCATTTGTAAGCCACTAACTTTAAACTTAATTTACATTTACATTTGTGGACTTTAAGACTAGGACTAGACTAGCTTTGATCTTCAATAGTGAATCACCATCAGTACTCCAATTTAGTCCAAGACTAGTTCATGAAATCAGAACTTAGAGTCTTCACTGAGTTAGGATTTGGATTAACGGTTCAAAAGTTAGGATTTGGTCTTAGAGTTAGGATTTAGATTAACGTTTCTGGATTTAGGATTTGGGTGTAGGATTAGGATTTGGATTAATGTTCCTAGATTCAGGATTTGGATTAATGCTTCTAAAATTAGGATTTGGATGTAGGATTAGGATTTAGAGTTAGGATTTGGATTAACGTTTCTAGCAAATTTTTTATTTGTCTTTATCAATCAAGTTTGAGGTTAATACTATATAAAATAAAATATAATCAAAACATACAACTAGCTGTATTAGGGAAGTCGTGATGTCAGATACAAGTGTGTGTGCTGTCACTTCATGTCAGAGTTAGCACAGTACGATATCTTTATATCAAAAAGTAAATAGAACACTGAAATAAAAGAACAAAACATGTATAATGAGACAGACAGTTGACCTCATTTAGCGTTTATCACTGGTTTGGAATAAAGTCTGTATTTTACTGTTTAGAGTGGGAACACTCAGCGCTTGACTGGACGCATGTCGAAACTCATCTTCATATTAAAGCACTTTTGAGGTTTGATTACTTAAGAAATAACACAAAATCACAGCCAAGACCGCGAGACATGGCCCTGCTGGATCGTCCAAACGTGAGAAGGGTCTTTTCCAAGAAACTTTGAGAAGTAAAGGAAAATGTGTGATTGATGACCGCGCTCACATGCGGCATTACTACAAACCGCAGCGTGCTGTAGGAAATAGATTGGAATTTGTTTATTCAAACGATTAATATCACTGTACCACAGAGGCTGAGTGGATGTTCTCCCACCAAACTGTTTCACATCTGGGTTTTAATCCCAATCAGAGAGATTAGATCACTGCTAATAAAGGAGAAAATATTTGTTCACTTCATATCATGGAGATCTGTTAAATCTAGATAAGAATGATCTGTACAGTCCTACTCAGAGAAATCTGTTCACTCTTAAGAGAGATCGTTTCATTTCATAATAAGAGAGTTCACTTGATGTTCACTCTTATTAAAAGAGATCAGTCAGTCAGTATCTGCTGCTTTATCCCAACTGGGGTTGCAGGGGGAACAGAACCTATCCCGGGAACTCAGGGGTGCAGGCGGGAACAACCCTGGGCAGGCGCCAACACACTGCAGGGCACATACACACTCACACAGTCACACACACATTCACACCTTACGGGGCCAATTTAGAGTCGCCAATTAACCTATAGCGCATGCTTATGGACTGTGGGGGGAAACCGGAGCACCCGGAGGAAACCCACGCAAACACGGGGAGAGCATGCAAACTCCACACAGAAAGACCCTACGGCCGACCCCGGGGTTCAAACCCAGGACCTTCGTGCTGTGAGGCGGCAGCGCTAACCACTGTGCCACCGTGCCACCCATTAAAAGAGATCTGTTCATTAAAATGAAGAAAGTTTGGTTCATTCTAAATGAGAAATGAGAAAATCACTTTATTACTCTAGTACTTTTTTACCATATGATCTGTTCACACCGGACAAGCGAGATTTGTTCACTCTTGCTAAGTGAGATCTGTTTGTACCTAGTAAGAAAGATCTATTCACTCCAGATCAGAGAGATATGCTCACCTTACTAAAAGAGATCCATTAAGTCTTACTTAGAGACATCTGCTAAGAGAGACCTGGTCACTTTTAATCAGAGAGATCTGTTCACATTACTTTTAATAAGACATCTGTGCACTTTTGCTAAGCTGTGTTATTTTGGGAACTAAATTACATTTAGTCTTAGTATTTTAGACTAATATACACTGCCCTCCAAAAGTTTGGAAATGACCCTGGCCAAGGTGGGTTTTGGACAGTACTGCCATGAATCCTTTTATATTTGTGATAATATTGCACTGATAAGGGACAACACAAACTACCAAAACACATTTTATTACATAAACAGTTTATTAAACAGTTTATACATAGAAAATACTTCATCAAAATATCCACCATTAGCAGCTATTACAGCTCTGCATAATCTGGGCATCCGAGCTGTCAGTGAACCAAGCAATTGTTGAAGCTGTTAAGGTGTGCTGACCCAAAAATCTTTTAAAAACCTGGGCCAAGTTTAAACCAGTAACCAGACATCACAGCTGGCAAAGGGGCATGTCTGACTTTGACATGTACACTACCAGTCGAAAGTTTTGACACTTATTTTCATTACTATTTACATTATAGATTCTCACTGAAGGCATCAAAACTATGAATGAACTGTGTAAGGGCTATTTGATCCAGAAGGAGAGTGATGGAGTGCTGTGCCACATGGCCTGGCCTCCACGGTTACCTGACCAAACCCAAACGAGATGGTTTGGGATGAGATGGACTGCAGAGTGAAGGCAAAAGGGCCAACAAGTGCTCAGCATCTGTGGGAACTCCTTCAAGACTGTTGGAAAAACATTTCAGGTGACTACCTCATGAAGCTCATCGAGAGAATGCCAAGAGTGTGCAAAGCAGTGATCAAAACAAATGTGTGGTTATTTTTTTTTAAGAATCTAAGATATAAAACATATTTTGGGTTATTTCACACTTTTACTACAGAATTCCATATGTGTTCATTCATAGTGCCTTCAGTGAGAATCTACAATGTCAATAGTCATGATAATAAAGAACAAAACATTGAATGGAAGGTGTGTCCAAACTTTTGACTGGTAGTGTATATATTGCCATTATTATGTAATCCAAAAAAAAAGATTATTGCTGGTATCCACAGATAATGTCAAGTTACTTTAATGTATTTGCACCAAAAAATGATGAGGATTTATGGGGATATCGTCCAAAACCCCACTTTGCCAGGGGCGTTTCCAGACATTTGGAGGGCAGTGTACTTGTTAGCTTTGGTCACATTTTAGACATTTCTCTCCAAAACAGTTTTACTAGTTGCATTTTAGTCAACTTTTACTTCTTATTTTAAAGTGTGCCAAAGTGTCTTTTCATCTTTCATTAACACATAAATCCATAAATCTTTTGTTGCCAACCTGCTGTCTTCACAATGAGGCCATGTTGTTAATGACTAATATTTTATCACTCGGTTGTAGTTTCAGTACAGTACAGCTTCTGTAATTTATTTTCACAGACAAACCTAATACATTTTGAACTTCCACCAGTTAACGTAACACGTTGACGTTTTGTCACAGCTTTATTAACAAAGATCAGTTTATAGATCCTCAATTGTCTTGTCTAAGTCAAGGAAAAATGATTATCAATGAAATGAAGACTGTTACTAACATATCGGTTCACTACAGATGAGAACGACTGGTTCACTTTTACTAAGAGAGATCTGTTCACTCCAGATGGCAGAAATACGGTAAGATTTTAACCCATTTTTGAGAGATGAGTTCTTTTTAGATCAGTCATGAGTGGGTGTAAGTCATAATCTCTGCAATCATGTCTTTATTTTCTTTAGTTAAACCCCCTGTGGGTGTAGATACACAAAGAAATATAGTTGTCAAGTTCCAAACCAAGCCGCGAGTTAAATGAAGAAACGGCAATGATTATAATTTTGTGAAATGATAGGTGATGATGACAGCATCCTCCTCTAACGAGCTTCTCCAAAACCACAACACTTCACTCAGACACATCACGCGGCCACATGGGAAGAGAGAGAGAGAGAGAGAGAGAGAGAGAGTGCTGTCGGATCCTATCTAAAGAAATAGAATTAAAAACAGTCTGTTCTGAATTTTTTTCTAATGGGAGTTTGATCAATTTTGGGACCTTCTGAACTTAATGAAACACACACATAACCACAAGAAAGAAAATAAGAATGGGTTTGGCGTCGTCTTTAGCAAATAAAACTTCTTTTGAAAACTTCCTTTATGTCTGATTTGCTCAAATGTTACAATTTTTAATACTTTTACATTTTGTTAGAATTTTCTAGAATATCTCTACGATTCAATTATTAGGTTTAGATTAGGATTTGATTATGGGATTATAATATAAATCTAGTTTTATTCCATCATAGATTTAGTGTGAGATTTAAAAAAAGGGATTTTTTTTTTTTTGAAAATGTGTATTTTATATGTAGTTTCTTAAAATGTTTTTACTCAGTGTTTTCAAATTAATCAGCTAAGTTTTACTAAAATTTCTACAGTTTT
>JAVGVS010000776.1:105000-106388 GCA_032718565.1 Distichodus sexfasciatus
ATTATACATTTGGATATCTGCTGATACGATACAAACCTGATACATCTGTTCTGCTTAAGGAAATACTTGACTTAAATACTGTTTTCCTGCTAAAACAATGTAATGTATATGCTAAATTATTTCATCTAAAAAAAGATTCCTTTAAACACAGTTGTGTAATTTAGTGACGCGCCCTAATCTTGAAGCGCTAAAAGCATCAGGAACACAGAGATTGCGAGTGAGAGCTGGTGTTGTTAAGGAAATTAAACAGTATAATGGTGCTTTTGGGTTTGTAGTGTGTTGTGTTGCTTGTTCTGCTCATTGTCACATCAATATGTAGGAATTAGTGTGAATGTTGAACAATAAACCAGCTTTACCACAGTCACGCTTCCCATGCAGAACCAATTGAGCGTGGGCACATTAACAGATACCGGCCGATACCCGATCCAGCTGTTTGAGTCGTTATCGGACTGATATCTGATCCACGTATCAGATCAGAGCCATCTCTAGCATTTAGGTGGTGTGTAGGGACCTGTCGCCATAAGGAACAATCCATGTTTTATTTAAGGTAAAAGATTTGAGTTTGGTTACTGAGGTTCAGGTGATGGTATTATGTACATCTAGTCATTATGGGAGTCTATGGAGAGACCTCACTAAGATGGTAATGCCACTGTGTGTGTGTGTTGGTGTGTGCGTGTGTTGGTGTGTGTGTGTGTGTGTGTCCATGTATTTATCGCATTATGGGGACCTTTTTGTCCCCTAAAATCACTTTTATTTGTTTTTTTGGGTTTTGTGGGGACATTTGAGAGGTCCCCACGAGGAAAAATGACTTTATAGAAAATGTGCTTGTTTTGTTTGAGAAACTAAAAGAGGTAAAAGATGTGCTTTTGGTTACTGAGGTTAAGGTTAGGGTTAGGATTAGGTGTAGGTGTAAAATTATGTACTTTAGTCATTATGGGAGTCTATGGAAAGATAGTAATACAAGACTGTGTGTGTGTGTGTTTTATAAATGTTGAATGTAAATATCCCACACAGTACTCTACACACCCAGCATACATAGCAAAGAGTCTTCAAAAGCTCCTCTAATACACTTCCATCTCACTACACAAACACACACTCCACACACAAGAAAACTCAGCGATAATCACCACCAAAAGCCGCCTCACATGTGTGTGTTTTTACAATAAACACACACACACACACACACACACGTTTAAGCCACATGTGTGCATGAGGATGAATAAAGTGGTCCATTCACCTGCAGGCCAAGTGTGTGCGTGTGTGTGTGTGTGTGTGTGTGTGTGTGAGATGCATCTTTCCACAAAACACAGATTTGTAAGTGGGTGACAGGCAAGCAAGCAAGATATTTACATATATATATAGGGTTAGGTCAAGAACAGTAGTTTATT
>JAVGVS010000777.1:0-7500 GCA_032718565.1 Distichodus sexfasciatus
TTCCTTACGTCAGAGGAGGCGCCACTTCCGCGAACCATATATGGTAATGTTCCAGGGCTGGCGCCGCCCCACTGCCGCCTCTCGCCCCGCCCCCTGGCGTCTGCGCGCTTAAACGGCGGTTGGGGCGGAAGTGGACGCTTGTCTCTCGGTAGCCTCACGGCCGCGGTGTCTCTGGTTCTCGCTGGTGGCGCTTCTCTTCCGCTAGACATGAACGCGATGTCGTTGAAGCAGACGGCGGCGTTGGGGCTGCTGTGTGACGGCGTGAGGCGGGAGCAGAACGGGTGTGAGGCGGTGCAGGACGACGAGCTGGACGGCGCCGTGAGGGCGAAGACGGACCTCGGCGTGTTGGCGCTGGACCGCTTCGGGCCGAGCTGGAACAACGACGGGTCTCTGTCCTGCTCTCCCCAGGATTCACTCTCGTGCACACCGGAGGACTCGCCGGAGAGCTCGCTGGACGACTTCAACAGCATCGTGGCGCTGGAGGCGGACTCACGGACGCTCCTCACCGACTTCTACCGCGAACACGCCGGACTCACGGGCACGCGCACCACCGAGCACGTAGCCATGGAGACGATGAGGAGGGTCGTGGCGGGAGTGATGAAGAAACACAGCATGGCGTATAACGGTGAGGAAACACGCAGACGTGTATGTCCATGAATTGTAATACTGTCGTGTGTGTGTGTATATAATCTAGCATCAGTGAAGGGTTACATTGCAGCTGAGAATATCATGGCTTGTGGTGTGTGTGTGTGTGTGTAGTTTCTGACCGGGGCTTATTTGGGGGACAGGTGTCAGACTCTACACCTGCATGGAAACTGGTATCTCCTTTTGAGAAAAGCACCCACACGTTTGAAGATAGTCACCCTACAAAAAGCATGCCAAGACTTAACATCAATTAACATGTAGACAATAATGTTGCATGGAGACTCAAAAACGTCCAGAAGACAGATATAAAATAATGCAGGACAATTTTAGCTATTTGTGGACTTTATACCAAGGATGTCGTCGAATAAGAACCCTTATTGGGGTGTGCAGTTTGTAAATTGTTATTTTTAAAAAGGGGTCTCTGTTTTAAATGAATAAAACCTTGTCTACACATTTGCTTAAACTCTACATTTTAAAGCTTCAACAACGGTGAATTAGATGTTAATTCTGTACATTAGTTTGTAGTAGGATGACTGTCGTCCCTATATCAACTATAAAGGGGCTGATTACTGTTTGGTTTTGAGCTAGAGATCTTTCATACTAAAAGGAATGTCAGAAAGACAAAGAGCAGAAAAGTTTCATTTTCATTTTCAGAGTTAGTGGCTTATTTAGTTTCACTCATCTACATGGAATTTCCCCAGAGGCAGTGTGTGTGTGTGGGGTCTGGTTTCTACGTGTAGGGCAGTATTGTGTTTGTTGTGTGGTGTTTTGTGAACTTTGTGTGTGTGTGTGTGTGTGGTTTGCACTATCGTCACTAGAGTCTGATTCTTGGAATAAAGCTTCAGCCCCAGTTCCGCTGAACTGCACACTCTTATCAGCCACAAGCAAGCCACTTCTGCCTACACACACACACACTGCAGGGGACTTCTGCTGCTCATTCAACACACACACACCACACTCATAGTGCTGCACAGTAGATAGAAGTGTGTTAGTTTACTGCTGTGTCCTGCACATTTCATGTGTGTGTTGTTGCCATGCAAAACTGGTAAAGTAATGCAGTGTTCACACACACACACACAGCAAATGTAGCAACACTTCTGCACAGACCTCACTGCCATGTTGGTGCTGGATGTGTTCAGTTGTGTGTCTCAGCCCCATATGGACCTGGAGCCGGTCGTGTGTGAAGCTGTTTTGGAACCGTGTGTGTAGTATAAAGATCTGAATGTAGTGCGTTAGTCTCCCACTGATCACACACTCACAGTCCCAGTGCTCATGACCTCATCACTTCTCATGTTCCATTACACCAGCAGCAGTGCAGGGTGATGAGTCCTCATTGTTATTAGTCACAGTTGATGAGGGTGAAGTGTCAAGTCTGTGCCACAGTGCCACAGAGCCTATCAGAAATGAATTTAGATGAAGTTCAGAAGTCACGTCACTTTAGCTGCCAATAGGTCATCTTGTGGAGCTACACCTCTACCTCTACACCTCTTACCCTTAACCCTTACTTAACACTCCTACCCAACTACAAGGATTTACTGCCCCAACTCCCCAACCATTACCCAGACCCCTCTAGCCCAGCTTCTGAACTTTAACCCATCCTTCAAGTCCTACCTCAACCTCTAACCCTCCCCTAACCCAAACTCTCCATCCTAGCCCCTATATTGAGGATAAGCTGCTTACTGGATTAGCTCAGAGCACATCTACAAGCAGACTTTACTGGCTATGCAACACCCATTTCTGCTAGCTCTTGCTGATGTGCGACACGTGTAGAAACTGTAGTGCCGTGTCACTATCGGCACTACATCCATATTAACTTCTCTAGTTATATTAGTACCTGATATCTTCTGGTTCTTTCGGTTTCTCCCGTTAGTGGTCACCACAGTGGAACAGCTGACTCGTTGTCCACATTTTGAACTGGAAAAAGGTTTACACCAGATGCCCTTCCTGATGTAACCCTCCCCGTTTATCCGGGCTTGGGAGCAGCACCAACAGTCACACAGACTCATGTATATGTTTTTGAAAAATTTTGTTGCTTAGCAGCATCAACCAGTTCCCTCTCATGTGACTGTGTGCTTCGCAGTAATACACTTGATTCTGATACCAGCAGAACCAGCAGTAGTTTGTGACCTGCTGCAGTTGTCTGACTCTGGGCTAGGTGTTATTTGTGTAGCACGTTGTTCTGACGTGTGTGTGTGTGTGTGTGCGCAGGCATGATGCAGCGTCTGTGTCTGGAGGAGCAGGACGACAACATGGTGTTGGTGAGCGCGGTGGCTGAGAGCATGTTTAGCGACGGCGGCTGCAACTGGGGCCGAGTGGTGAGCCTGGTGGCATTCGGGGCGGAGCTTAGTGTACGTCTGAAGAGGGCAGGGCGAGAGCACTGCGTGGACGCCGTGGCAATGCGAGTCTCCACCCACCTCACCTCGCACCACCACCGCTGGCTTCTCAACAACAACGCCTGGGTGAGTCTCACACGCACACACACACCTGCAGGGGGCGCCAGTGAGGCCATTCCACATTCTCACCGCAACTCCGCTGTTACTTTTCCTGTGTGTAGCCTGGTCCTGACTTGAGCAGTGAACCACACACTCTGAACAGTAGAACACAAACACACACCATGAATGACTGCAGCTGTTCCTCTAATAAATCATTTAAATGGGTGTGTGTGTGTAGGTTGTGTTTCAGTCTTGAAATATAGCTTTGGTGTCAACAGTCCGACACACGTGTGTAGTTAGCATGTGGTCAGTGTCCAGTGTGTGTAACCTCAACATCTCTCTCTCTCTCTCTCTTTGTTACAGGCGGGGTTTGTGGAGTTTTTCCGCGTGTGTGATCCGGAGGGGGCGGTGCGCAACACGCTGCTGACGCTGGTGGGCGTGGCCGGTGTGGGGGCGTGGCTGGCCCTGCTGATGCGCTGAGTGGGTGGAGCCTGTGTTTTTGGAGGTGCTGATCATAGCAGATGACAGACAGGCCGCCCCGCGTGGCTCCTCCTCCTCCGCACGCCCGTCACAAGTCTGGGCTGTTCCCGTACGCGGCTGGAGGCGGGGCTTCGGCACACAGGCCGGGTATAAGCTCCGCCCACAATGGACGTGTTTTAGTTATTTTTTTACTGCAGCAAATGTCCTGCTGTGGCTGTGGATTGGAGTGTAATGAAGCAGGTGTGTGTTTCGCTATAGTTGCGGATCTGCACGTGCGTGCGTGTGCGTGCGTGATGCAGCAACAACATTGTGGTGTTTCTCTGTTGTCCTGCAGATGTGTAGCCTGTCAAACAGTGCAATAAAGAGATTTATTTTTGTAAAATAAACATCTTTTATTGAACAGTGACGATGTGGTGTGTTCTCTTGTGTTATTAGCATTAACCAGAGTCAAGTGTAAAAGTAGTGTATCACGCATGACGGGAAGAAGAGGGAGACGTAAAGCTACGTAAAAGACACAACAAGGAGACAGGTGTTGGATTTCCGTCAAGACGAGTTGAAGATGATGCAGGAGCTTAAACTTAAACAAGGTTTATTGAGACAAAAGATGTTCGAGTCTCAATCTAAACTGTTCAGTTCTACACGGCCCCTTAGCTCCACTCTGCTTTCACACTCCCTTGACACACATTCCCTATTTTTGTTCCAAAATTTAGAGCGCGCAGTGGAACCTTTTAAGCAGTGAAGATGCTTTTAAAGTGCTGTAGTTTATCTAGTGATGCACAGCGGAACACTACGCTGTGACACACCAAATATGCTATTATTTGTTCTCTTTACAACACTGGCCATTCCAACCAGCTGGTGTTTGTGATTGGTGCCGAGTTGGTAGAAGCGGCATCTGATTGGCTACCGTGCCTCATTACATCACAGCTCGCTCTTGGCAGCTGCCAGATAGAGTTGGAGGATAAAGTTCACTTTGTCCAAGATGGAAGCACTCTTGGAGCTAGAAAAGTAGCATCCCCAGCACTGCACGCTGCACCCGATCCTGACCGCTGCGTTTGTGGAGCAGGGTAAAGTGTGTTTGCTTTGGTGTGTGTGTGTTGATAGCCACATCACTGGGGTGGAGTGAGATGACACCTGATTATGGCCTGAGCTCTGTTGGAGTGTCTAAAGTTTGCAGTGTGTCAGCAGCTGGGTCAAAGTTCAACACACGCATACACAGAGCTAGATGCTGCACTCTGACCCACTTGCTGCTGACCTGGTGTCACTTTAGAGGACTGGGTAACATGTAACAACATGCAGTGTGTGCGCTGCACCGCTCTCCTGTTAAGATGTGTTCTATCTGGACATTAACCGCAGTATCACCGAGTGTATTCAGAGAGTGTGTGTTTGTGTGTGTGTGTTTCTAACTAGCCTTATTTAGGGACTAACATCAGGCCCTGCAACTCCAGCTTGGGGACAGAGCCACCGTTGGCTACCATGACAACTGATGTCCCCATTAGCTTGTTGCTAAGCTATCAATATGTTTTGTACTAAAGGAATGTAAGAAAAGTAAAAGAGCAGGAGTGTGACGTTTGTTGGTGAGTTTCTGGTTGCAGTTGTGGTTTAGGGGCAGATTTAGGGTTAATTAACTCTAATCATCATTATCAACATGGAACATTCCCTAGAGTACGACGAAGCAAAGAAAGTGTGTGTTGCTGGGTGTGTTGATGTTCATAACACACACTCATATTTTCTGAATTTAAATAGCTCACACTCCCTACCCTGTGTGTGTGTGTGTGTGTGTTTACGTCATGGGTTATTACTCAGATGTGCCAGGGTAATGGTATTTATTGTGGATGCTTAGCAACGAGACTTGCTCAGATGGATGATGGTACTAAGGTGCAGTTTTACACCAATGTTAATCTCTTTTACTCTTTGAGATTGTAATTGAATAAAACAGATGTTTATCCCTTACAGAAGAATAATAACTCATGGTTTCTAGATCACAGTTCAGTTTAATTTGGTTGAGTTTTATATTGTCACCGTCGTAATATCAAGGTACTACTACTACTAGTCTACTAGTCTAGTATTGCAGCACTTCTTTGGACTAAACTATCCCACGCTTCAGTTTGTAAAAGTACATTTTGTACATTTTAAAGTTTACTAGGAGGTTCAAGAAGTTCCTCTGCGTCTGCACGTGACTTTAAACACATTCTAATTTAAAAAGATTTCATCTACATTAATATTAATATTACTGCTAATTTCTCGTTCATATTGTGAGTGACACCTCATTAGTGCTCAGTGCAGTTAATAATGTACATGCAGCTCTTTATGACTGTAGCCTGGAGTGTTAAACTGCCATTACACTTTATTCCGACTGTAGCTCCAACTGAACCTGCGAGCCCGCTGTATGTATTCTATCTGTCATTATTGTCTTGCACTCATTCATATTATACTAAGTTTGTATACTCTAGTGTTTAGGGTGTGTGTGTGTTTTATGCAGCATCATGGTCCTGGTGGAACAGTATTGTACTGCTGTATGTTGTTATAATGACCAATAAAACACATTCACAACCGATTCACTACCTGCAGTGTTGTTACTTTATGCCTCGACTCAAACTCTGACCACTCACTACTTACTAAAGCCTTGTTGCCTTGTATTGATTTTGTAACTGTGAACTTGCTCGAACAGCAAAGCTGACGGTGGCCTGTGCGCCTGTCCTGCGTTGTGTTTGTGTTGTTTGTGTTTGTGGATAAAGATGAAGATGAAGAAGAGAAATAGAGTTAATCAGCTGAGTTACAATGCTTTGTGTGAGACGAAAACATCTAGCCTCTAGTTTGCTGAAATAAACACAGGAGATTCTAATCACATCACAAACACTTTCACTTTCCTAATCAGGCATTCAAACTCTCTCTCTTTCACACACACACAAACAAAAAGCCCAACGCCCCGGAGGGAAATCACACACAAACTTCATTAAAACTTCCTGAAACTGAAGGTAAAAACCCACATTGTATCATAACAACTGGACATTTGAAATCTTCTGATTCTGTTGGCGGATGGTTTTGTTTTTCATGTTTGTTGCAGTTCCTATGTCACCCTGAATATTGTAAATAAGAGACACCGCACCTGCTGAAATGATAATAAATGAATAAATGAGTGGAGGTGAGGATGAGGAGGGTGAGTGGAGGTGTACGTGAGGTAGGGTTAGGGTAAGTGGAGGTGAAGCTGAGCATGAGGCTAAGTGTGAGGGTGATGGTGGAGGTTAGGGTGAGGAGAGGTGAGGCTAAGGGTGAGGGTGAGGAGGGTTAGGGTTAGGTAATGCAGCATGTTGCTAATGTTGCATTTGTAGATGAAAAGCACAGGCAGAAGTAGAGCGGCTTAGTAAAGTTTCACATCCTGACTAAAGTAGGCCAAATGTGTGTGTGTGTGGTTTACTCTGTGTGTGTGTGTGTGGGGGGGATGGTTAGGGTTAAAAAGAAGCAAAAAATGCTAAGAACACTGAAACATACACAAATAAATCATCAGTAAAACATTGTCTCCATAAGAACACCTACTTGACCAGTGACAGTTGAAATGCTGAAAGAATCAAAGTGAAAGTGAAATCTAGCCAGCTACTTGCAATGTTGCATGATCTTAGTGGTTAGCAAAATGTGCTTCACTGATCATCAAACCGTTAATCCAACATGGCAGAATCGTGACGTTAAATCAGGGTTATGAGTGGTGCGCTAGTAATAACGGTTAGCATCTGTGTGCTGCTGCAGTGGAAGATGAAGAGGAGGCAGTACGTTGATGTGGTGCTCATACACTCCAGCAACATGTGCTTGTAGTCATTAAAAGTCACTCTGACAAATTTATTTCACTTTGTGGATAACACTGACCTTGGTTAACACACTGCTTTTGATGGTTCCCTGAAGTCTGTGCTAATGAAGATTTACAGTATATGTATATGTAGGTCAGACTGAC
>JAVGVS010000777.1:10000-85000 GCA_032718565.1 Distichodus sexfasciatus
AGCACACAACACTCACAACACACACACACAACACACTGTACCCCACACACACAACCTCACAACCCCTGTACACACAACACAACACACAACACTCCACAACACTCACAACACAACACACAACCCCTGTACACAACACACACACCACAACACAACCCCACAACACACACAACACACACACAACACTCACAACACACACACACACACAGCACACACCTTTACAACCTCTGTACACACCACAACACACACACAACACACACACAACACACACACACCTGTACAACCACAACACACACACACAACCTGACACACAAACACTCACAACACTCACAACACAACACACACACAACACAACACAACACACACAACACACACACAACACTCACAACACACAACCAACACTCACAACACTCCCACAACACAACGCACTCACAACACAACACACACAACACAACACACAACACTCACAACACAACACACACAACACACACAACACTCACAACACACACACAACACACACACAACACTCCCACAACTTACTCAACACACACAAACACACACATACTCTGTACAAGCACTCCACCTTCAACACACACAACACCTGACACTCTGTACTCACAACACACACACACACACACATTGTCCCACACACAAAAATACACCCACACCTATATTGCCCCACACTCCCCAACACACACACAGCACACACCTTAGCCTCCCACAACACTCACAACACACACACAACACAACCTCCCACAACCTCACAACACAACACACACACAACTAGCCTCACAACACAACACACACAACCTGACACAACTGACACACAACACACTCACCAACACACACACAAACACAAACACACACACAAACAACCCCTGACACACAACACTCACCTTTTTGCTTACTCACAACACCTTTTAACCTCTAGCACTCCTGCTTACACACACAACACACAGCACAACACACACACCCTCACTCACTCACAACAAACACACACTCACAACACTCACAACACACACACACAACACACACACACAACCTCACAACTAACACACAACCTCCTGCCTCTGTATTTACACAACACACACAGCAACACACACACAACCCCCAACACTCACAACTTCTTCAACACAACACACAACACTCACAACCTGACACAACACAACCTCACAACACACACACACAACACACACAACACTCACAACACAACACTCTGCTTTACACAACACAACACACAGCACTCACAGCACACACACACAACACTCACAACACACACAACACAACACACAACACTCACAACACAACACACACCAACACTCACAACACTCACAACACACACACACAACACACACAACACAACACACACACACAACACACACAACACTCACAACTTCAACACACACAACACTCACAACACTCTGGCTTACACACACACAACACACACACACAACACTCACAGCTTGTTACACACAACCTCACAACACTCACAACACACACAGCACACACAACACAACACACACAACCTGGCCACAACACAACCTGACACACAACCTCCCACAACACAACACAACACACACAACACTCTGTACACACACACAACACACTGCTTACTCACAACACAACACTCACAACCACACACACAACACAACACACAACACTCTAGCACACACACACAACACTCACAACACACACACAACCCCAACACACAACCACTCACAACACAACACACACAACACTCTAGCACACACACACACACCTTACTCTGTACACACAACACAACACACACAACACAACACTCATCACAACTAATCACACAACTAATCACAGCACAACACACAACACCACACTACTCACAGCACAACACACACTACTTACACACAACACACACACAACACTCACAACACAACACACACAACACAACACTCACAACACACACAACACAAACACAACACTCACAACAGACACACACACACAATTAACTGGAAACTCTTCCATTGTTTACTCATGCAGTTGGGCAGCTCCCATTCCAACAAACACATATGCATGTTTCTGGAACCTACAGCATGATCTGGAATTCTTTATGACGCTGTGGGAGTTCAGCTGCCAAATCTATGTAAATATGCTGCTGTTTCATGACTGAGCCTCTGTTCTGAAGTGCCACGTGAACTGCCCTTAACAGGAACACCCTCTCTACCCTGAATCAGGCGGTGCTGCAGCCGTCCAAGTGACTGAAGGTGTTGGTGATCAGAAGATTGAGGTTTAAATCCCATGAACCAGCACTGGTCAAGAACCTTAACCACACGTTGACCCCGTCATCTGCTAAATGCCATTAATGCAAATATAACACCTCTTTGGGCACAACTGTGGAGTGTTGATTGTGGTCCAGCAGTGTGAGACTCGTCGCTGGACCAAGAGGTCATGGGTTTGACTCCTGTATCAACTTTTCTACACCACTGGTCTGTCCTGAAATTGAATTGCAGTTGTAAATATTCCAGCGTACAAGTGTGAATGACAAAATCCTGGTGCAAACTGCATGAGCGGGTTTAAACTGAGGGTAGATGATGAATCCTGCTGATGAGTAACAACCCCAAGGGCTGTTCACATTCCTCACCACTAGAGGTGCAAATCATCAGTTTCATCACGATACATTCATGCATCATTTATTATCCAAACCACTTAATCCCGACTGGGGTCGCGGGAGACTAGAGCCTATCCCGGGAACTGTTGGGCAGGCGCTAACACACCGCAGGGCACACACTCACACACTCAATCACACTCTCACTCACACCTTACGGGGCCCATTTAAAGTTGCCAGTTAACCTATATAGGCCAACCTGGGGATCGAGCGCAGGACCTTCTCGCTGTGAGGCAGCAGCACAAACCACTGCACGACCATGCACGCCCTCATCACAATACAATATTATATTCATTTAATAGTCAACTATTAGACATCTGTCGTTCAATTCCCATTCAGTTCAACTCAGGAGCCAGATTTTATTCTTTTCAAGATTCTTTATTGGTCAAATACATAGTTTCTAATTACGGCATGTAGTGAAATGTAGCCTGAATGATCCTAGTAGTGTGCAAATCAAAAGATTGGTGCTAATGGACTCACTGAACACTGAATAGATGTAATGTTGATTGATGCATCATTACACCTCTAGTAATTAGAAGATGGAAGTGGCTGTGGATGAGAGCTGCTAATAAATATTACTATAATAATAAATATTACAGTTTTTCTTGAGAGCTAAAACACATTTCTTTAAATTAGGCCTCAATTTCCCAAAACTCTAAACATAAATCCTTAACTGCTCACTCAACTACTGAAACTTCCACTGTTCAGGTCACAAACAAACTCTCCACTCAAAACCACGTAATCCTACATCTGAACCAAACTCTGCCTTCAGTAATCACACAAAAGGCATCAAATACATACCTACTACAAACCAGGAACTACACACCAGCCAGCTCAGCTCAAAACAATACCTCGACAACCTGTTACTGCAGTGAATAATGGCACTTATGGCTTCACCAGAACAAACTCTTTTCATGACACACATAATAAAAAGACACAACACCTATGCGTTTGCGTGACTTTTTAGTTCCGTGATGTACTGTAGTTATAAGCCGAAACCGAGCGGAAAAGTAAATCAACAGTAAAATATGCAACGGATAAAGAACATAGAAAACAGAACATGAAATGACCAATATCAAATATCAATATGTCATTGAAAACGTTACTGTAACAAAACAACAAAAACACACACGTTCATCCTGAATCAGCATCCCTTCTCTGGTCTGGGTCAGGCCATGACTTCTCATCAACATCACAGGCAGCGTGAGCCCTGGCCAGGCAGCGGGGGAGGAAACCCCTTGTCTCCTTGCCCTTCCTCCTCCTCTTCCTCCTCCATCTCCTCTTCTGTGTCCCTCTTCCTCTACCTTCAGCTCTTTGTAGATCCGTTTGTCCAGTACAAGTGAACTGACACATGGCCCTTTATCTAACGAGTGAAAGGTTCTGATCGTGTGGCGATTCTGATTAGCTGTATGTTCCCTCCTGGATAACTGTGCTCGTTGGTCTCAGCTGCTGACGGTGAACCATACTGACTGAGTGCGTTCTGACTGGGCCCATGGTGCAGGCGTTGACAGCTGAGTGGTTGTGTGTTGTGTGTTTTGCTGTAAGTTAACAGATCTGATTCATGTGTCAGAAACGTTGTGTAGTGTTTATGGCTCAGGGAAATGAATGTGTATTTGGTATTTGGCGTAATGGTTTGGGAAATTTAGCTCATAAGCCTGGTAATAGTGTGTAAGCAATCGAGAAAAACTGTAATGAAGGTACATTTACAGCTGATTTTTCCTACTGACCTCTCTCATGTCCATCGCTTTACACTCTCACCTTGGTGTTAATTGGTGTAAAATTGCTGCCTTCACGTCAGCGTCGCTCTACATACAAACTGCATCTCTCGACCCAGCGGCACAAACCACAGCACTATAATTACAGCCGTCTTCTCAAAGCCTCCTTCAGTCCTGAGGGAAAAGATCTGAGTGCTGATTGGGGTCTTCCCGCTCTAAAGCAGATATACAAGAAAGAAATAGTGCAAATCTAGCTGCTGTAATATTATTTCACTGAGAGGTGTTAGAATGATAAGAAAGGAGAAGAGATGAGAATGAGCACAAACAACATTCATTACGTTCAGCTTCCATTCCTACTGCCAAACTCATCAAGAGAAAACAAGAGAAACATGTGCTGCATTAAAATGAAAATGGAATGCCACATTTCATAACTTCTCTTTAAAAGCATGTGACTAATAAACTAACACAGGCTGAAGCCCCAGCCACTGGAGATAAACAAGTTAATGTGTTTTTCATGCTGGTCACAAACACAGTACAGTACTGGTGCAATGTTCTGCTTTAATGACCATGTAAGTTATTAAGATGACCAAGTAAGGGATTTGACTCATCATTCAAAATAATTTGAACCATTCATTAAAATAAATATAAAGAAAGAAAATACAGATAATTTAGTGAGTGATTATTTGTCATTGTAAACACACCACAGCACAGCACACAGTGTATCACAACCAAATGTGACCTCTGCATTTAACCCATCCGTGAAGGAGCAGGGGGCAGCTAACAAGTGCCCGGGGAGCAGTGTTTGGGGCCGGGACCTTGCTCATGAGTACCTCAGTGGTAACTTTACTGGCCCTGGATTCAAACCTGCGACCTTCTGATCACGGGGCGAACAGCCTACTGTTACGCCACCAACTGCCCCAGGTACAGTATATGATGATAATATCATAAAAATAATAAATAAGAAGCAGTTTCTTGAACATGGATTAAGTTTAATCTTGGACTAAGATGCAATACCAATGGAGATTTCCCACTGAAAGTTAGTCTCGGACTAGTCTTAATCTTAGACTAGATGTTTAGGCGTTGTGTGTGTTGTAGGAGACCTGCCTCAGCTTGCAGTGGTAGACGAGTGTGGACCTGGTAAAAATGAATAGTTTAGTTGTTTGTCAGTGTGTTTCCATGTGAGCTCAGTGGAGTGTGTAGCGATGAGGTCACATCTTTAGTAAATACTCCAAAACTCAGCTGATCCATATCCCGCTCTCCTGTCATATGAGGAACACATGGATATCAGGCGGGAGTGTGTGTGTGTGTGCTGATTTACTTTACTAAACTAACTGAACTCAGCAGTCACATGAGTATGACTTCACACACACACACACACACACTCACACACTCACTCCAGGCCCGACAGTCTTGGTCCTGTCCAGATTAGATCCAGTCTGTTGGTGTTTGGTGATTTACACCCATCAGCCATAACATTACGACATTAACCCTAACCCTAACCCTAACCCTGCACGATACTAAACAGCTCTGCAGCGTCCAACACATCAACTTCTAGTATAACATGTTCACTTGCTGCCTTATCTATTCCCCATCACCTGTCAGAGATCATAATGTAGAAGCTGATTAGTGTACATGATAATCTCTCACAGCTGTTGGCAGTATTAACACGGACATTGACTTCTGGCCAGTGGTGGTGGTTCCACTAGGACCCTCCTTAACTTCTCTTTCAAACCTGACACTCTCAAACCTGGGACACGGGACTTGTGTTTGAAGAACTGTAGAAAGCTTTCATACAAGAGACCAAATGTCTTGAAGAACCAAAAAGAAGTTGAGTTGCCTTCCACTCAAGCACTCAGGACCACAAAATCCCAGGAGAGTGAGAACCTGCACAAACACAACTTGATTTCTTGTAGGTTCTTGATGTTGCACCTGTCATCTAAAAAGCTCCTTAAGACAATTCATTGCACATTAGGCAGATGCTGTTGTGCAGAGCAACTTCCATTTTTCATCATTTCAGGGACAGCTTCACTAAAAGCAACTTGGGGTCAAGGGTCTTAATCAGGGACCCAGTGATGGTAGTGCTGGGGGTGGAATTCAAACCATGACCTCCTGGTCCAGAGGCAAGCACCAGTAGCACAACTTCTTCTAGGAACTTCTATGAAGTCCAGTCATCAAGAAGTCTTCAAGAACCTAAAATAAATCCAGTTGCTCTACATTCAACCTCTCAAGATCTTCATCTAGCAGTTGTTGCTCTGGGTTTCTTGGCAGCATGTTTAAAGGCAGGTGTCTTTGTGTGTTCGTGCAGGACACAGGATTGAGCGGTCAGCAGGAATGTTGAGCAGGTCAGCAGGGGGTCACTGTTGTCAAGGGTGCAGTCTTCAACTTTAACTGTATCTATGGTACAGTTAAACACTCAAAACAAACTGCTCACCATGCAGTCCTCCAGATGAAATGTGTTTCCTGTGTAAAATATGTAAAAATCACTGAAAATTTATATTTCTGATGAGTGAAGGCATGCTGGTCAGCATTAGCACATTCCATAGCATAGCGTAGCTTAGTATGTGTGTTTAGCTGGGTGTGTTCCTGGTTAGCGTACTTAGTTTTATTTGTACAAAACCGTGTTAGAACCCTATTTATTTGTAAAATCTTTTTATCTTAACTGTCATAGTGTCGATCACCAAAGCAAATTTCTTGTGTTGATGATGTAATCGATAATCAATTTTATTCGGATTCAAAGCTGATTCTGGTTAACTGGAGATTTTACTCTGTGAAATGGATGAGCAAAGGAATAAATAAAAGTGGAACTGCCATTAAAGACCTAAAGTGTCAATCAACTCTTCAACGTTAGGGTTTAATCATATGGAGAGAAAGAAGAAAGAGCAAGAGAGAGAGTGAGATAAAAGAGAGAGAAGCAGAGTTAGAGAAAGAAAAGAAGTGAAAGAGAGGTAGGGTTAGACAGAAGAAAGACCGTGAGGAAGAGAAGAGAGACTCTGGTTATGTAAGACACGACTGGAATTTTACAGCTCTGCTCGCGTCCACTTCCTGCTTGCTGCTGATTGGCCGTTGAGTTCTGCCTCTGCGTAGCAACAGCCCACCTCCACGCTTTAAAAAGCAACAAACAACTCAGTTTCCCAGAAGTCACATGACCTGCCTCAGCATGGGAGGAGCCTAACCCACCCCAACGAACACTCCTGCATGTAGCGCTGTGTGTGTGTGTGTGTGTGCTTGTACTTGTGTGTTTGTGAAGACCTGGCTGTGCTGTGCTTAATGGGGATGTTTGTGTTTGTGGACACTGGCCCTCAGGAGTCAAAATGCTTTACTAAAAGAATCTCATAATTACATGAGAAACTAAAAGAGTAAAAGGGTCACTTCCGGTTAGTAAAGTTAAAGGTTCAGGTTCAAGATTCAAGGTTGTCACATTATGCAGTATGTAGTAAGTGCAGCATACAGGTGTTAACTTGCAATTGTGTGTGACGGGCAGAAAGTTTTCACATGAATAAGGCCTCGTCCACACGGACGTTTGAAATGAGCGCCCTCTGAACGCCATACGTGTTTTTGCTGCGTTTTGTAGCTGCGTTCGATTGGCGTTTCACTGGCGTTCGCAAAAGCGTCGTTTTCCTTGCGTTCATTGAGATTTTGACGCCAAGAAAATGTTGCATGCAGCGTTTATTTGACGCCGCCCGAACGCGCAGCCGGCCGAACGCGCAGCCGGCCGAACGCCGGTGCTGAACGCCCGTGTGGACGCTTTGATTTGCTCCAATGAGCAGAAAAACAGTCGGCGTTCAGTCAGCGCTCACCTCCGGATCTGGACACTGCTCAAACCCCACCTAAGACATTTCCATTTACAGCATTTAGCAAATAAGAGCAACCTCCATTTCCTAATTTCAGAGATAGTCTCCCTGCAGCATCTGGGGTTAACTCAGCAATCTAATGATGGTAGTGCTGGAGGTAGAACCTGTAACCTCTTGGTCCAGAGGCAAGTGCCCTAAGCGTTAGACCACCACCACCACTACCACTAGTGAGGGAGGAGGACTACTATTTTTTACATTATTTTTTTTATTCATACAGATGCTCAAATCTTGAAAAATAAAACAAAATTATTTGTAAAAAAAAAAAAAAAGATTTCAGTAGCGAAACTGGATTGAAAGTCCCGGACCACCTGCACTGCCACTGCGGACCACCTGGTCTAGCGGTTAGGATGCTCTCCTGTGTAAAGGTCATGGGTTCGACTCCTACCTCCAGCACTACCACCGTGGGGTCCCTGAGCAAGACCCTTAACCCCAAGTTGCTGCAGGTGACTGTATCTGAAATTAGGAAATGCAAGTTGCTCTGGATAAGAGCGTCTGCCAATGAAAACGCATAAATGTAAATGTAAAAGGCATGTTCTGGTTAAGAAGTGCGATTCCCTGAGAACTGAGGTTGGCCAGCTTTTTGTGACTTTGTGAGGACGCGCATGTTTAGACCGGTCACATTAAGATGAATATTCCTCCATCATCCGACATCTGACACCCAGAACCGTGGTGTTTGAGGATGTCAAATGATAAAACGAAGTGTAAAGCAGAATTCTCCAGAAACACACAGCAGTGTATCAACACAAGCAGCAGTTCACTCAGAGGTAACAGTTTGGGAGCCCCTGGACAGTCGGGGCTCCCGAGGGCCAACAAACAAACAGTACACTACAGAAGTGGCAGTGAGCAACATGCAGCTTGGTGATGTAGCAACGTGCAGCTTGGTGATGTAGTCAAAAATACATTTTAAGACACATAGACGAGTGAATAAACACAACCTGTTACTAAGTGACAAATGTTTTAAATGTATTTGTGAAAGGTAACAGAGTATTAGGGTGTAATCTCTCTATTTTATATGAACAGAGCAGCCATGGTGTGTGTTTGTCCATCACAGCTGATCTTCTCCACAGACTGTTCTGTATTACAGCCATCAATGGAAAATGAACACTCCTATTTACAGTACACACTTATCTGTGAAATGGAAATAAAGCGAAACCTGCAGAAGCAAAACTCCCCAAACACAGAAGTCAGCACACTCTTATGTTGTAGTAAATTTGTCATTACAGTTAGTGTCAGTTGCAGCTTTTTAAACAAACTCCACACTGCACATTCATATTTCTCACACATTTAATTGTTAACATATATATAAAGGATGTCCCGCTGATGTCCTGTTCACAACACACTGGTGTGATATAGGGACTTTGACTAAAGGGACTAAAATCTTGCTATCTGATCATCACAGTGATGTTATTCAAGAATGATATAGACCAGTGTGTGTGTGTGTGAGTGAGTAGGTGGGTCTTAAAGCAAAGTTGCTGAGTGTGTGACATTACTGACTGTACATTAACCATGACCTGATTTCACATGCTTAAAATAGTTCAGATGCTTCTGCAACTTTAAAAAACCTGAACTTTATAACTTATAACTTGCAATTGTAAATCTGTTCAAATCTGTATTATGCTTCAAAACGTGTACTTTAGTGTTTAATATTTAAATATATATTTCCTCATATTTTTTCATAATTTATCTTTTAACCTTGTTTTACTTTTTATAAAACTTCATCTTTGGCTGCACTGTGTGTTGTACCTTTACTGTGTAACTATGCACATGACAAATAAAGAATTTTAAATCTTTTTCTTTATTGTATCAGCTGTTACTTTACTGAGGTTATTTTGTTTACTGCTGATATTATTTTGTTGCATGTTGGCTTGTCAACCCTAATAACATCTTGTATTTATGGGAACCTGCGGTGTGTTGGCGCCTGCCCAGGGTTGTTCCCCGCCTGCGCCTACGAGTTGCCAGGATAGGCTCCGGGTCCCCCGCGACCCCAGTTGGGATTAAGCGGTACAGATAATGACTGACTGACTAATTTATGGGAACAACTTGAGTTTTCAAAGTTTTAAACATGTCAGATGATTAAGCTGGGTGTGAAAAAAAACACAAATCACTACACAGCACTGTTGTTAGTGGCTCTGGATAACAGCATCTGCTAAATACTGTAAATGTAAATCATTTAACATGATACGTGAAAGTGGTGAAATGAGACTGAAAGGACAATTGCATGTCGGGCTGTTCATGTCTCTGAATCTATTAGGGATTTATTAAATAACTCTACATTTCCAGCATGCATTTATGTTGAAATATATGACTTTAATTATATTGTACGAAAGTTGCTAGGAAACACATGTCAACATCACACCCAACATCTCCAAATAACCCACAACTCGTCTTCTTGTTGCTGCTTTTGCCGTCATACTGGAAACGTCTGTTGCTATTCACTATATCAACTTGGAACCATATTAGCAACTGACTGGAGACCAAATCAGCCAATCAGCTTTCTCCAAGCCTGTGATTGACTGCTGTTTACCACATTTATAATGCAGTTGAGCGTGTACAGATGCTAGATTTTGCTGCTGAAAGTTCCACTGCAGGCTCAGAACTTTGTCACAAAAAAATTCACGAGACAGCTGTTCACCTCAGGAAAAAATATCATCACATTTTAAAATCTCCAGATCTCATGGTAGCTGCATCTCGACAGATCAGTAAAGATTTTGTTTTTATTTTGACTTGACCTTCAGACTTCAGACAGTTTGGGCCTGAGCTTGTGGCCTTGAAGTTGGACTCAACTCTCAGCTGCCATTGTCCCCTTCACACGGTTCTCAAACCAAGAGAATTATGTGTGTGTGTGTGTGTGTGTCCCAAGGATAAAGTCTCTTGAGAATGGTGCAGTGAGTTTGTGTAATAAAGGCAAATTCCCACGGTTTACTCAGTTTCACAGAAACCAAACCAGTACAGGACAGACGTGTTCTCACGGCTAGAGTTACACCATGAGAACCCTCACTACACACACACACACACATACATGCATACACACACACAAATTGCAATCACATATATACACATACAAAGTGAAAAGTGAGTAACTACTTGTATTTGCCGTATCCTCACTCAGCACACACCTGACTGTACATGTAAATATCATCATAAGCGCCCCCATAACCTCTAACCACTCCTTTAATGCCAAACATCACGGTTTGGGAAGATGACTTGAGATCAAATCATTTCCATTTTCCATATGCTTCAACAGCAAATAAAATATGTCAGAGAACACTGTATAGCCTCTCTCTCTCGTGTTGATCAGGTTTGTTGGTGTTGTGTGCTCGCTTTACTGGGTTCACCTAATTAAGTAATGCATTAATTAATTACCAAGTGTAGTTTTGTGTAGCGTTGTGCTGACAGCTCGTGTGATACAGTGCAGGTGTGTGACTGAAGTACTCATGAGTAAGGTACCGTCCCCAAGCACTGCTCCCCGGATGCTGCCCATCTCAGCTGCTCCCTCACTGATGACTCAAATGGGTCACATGTGTTACAGGTGCACTGTGTGCTGTGCTGTGCTGTGTTCACAATGACAACCGCTCACTCATTAAAACTGTGTCAGTGAGTTTTAAGATCAATTTTCTCTTTAAAAACAGTTGGTGAAGAAGGATTATCTTTCCTTAATAATAAGCGGAAACATGTCCAACCACAGAACCTCTAAATGGCATGCCGGGCTTTTCAAATACACGAGCGTGGACTGGAACAAAGTCACGTCTGTGCTGAGTGAACATGACCTCCTGCAGAGTGTGTAACCAGCTCTGTAATCTGAGACTGCCAGCGGACTCGTGTAACTTCATCTGAATCCCGTGATGTCAGAAGCACCTGTCCTGTGTGTGTTACTGTGTGTGTGTGCACATGTCGTTTACCTAGACATATTCTGGGGACAAATGTCAGACTCCTGCAGATCAGAAAGTCCTGCCCTTATGGAACAATGAAAATGACGGTCCCCTTTTGTTTGCTGCTAAAATATCATTTGTACTAAAATAATGTAAGAAAACTAAGAGACCAGAAACGTGTCCTGTTCGTTACTCAGCCCATGGTTGGGGTTAGGGTTTAGGAGCAAACGTAGCGTTAATTAACTGCACAAGTACATGAGTGTGTTTGTGTCTTGATGAATTAGGATGTATAAATAAATGATCATATTTTATTTGTCAGTGACAGTGGATACAGATTTAAGCTTCATCCAACTTGAATGTTAGTCAGGCATTTTAAGAGATATTGTTTTATTTAATTGACTGTCTATATAGAATTTTTCATAGTGAAACTGTTACAGTTCTTATACACATTCAGCGTAAAAGACAGTTCCAAGATCATAATTGTAGGTTAAATACTGCATCCTAATTGTTTCTCTTTTTTATTATATTTAACACTCCGTTTCTAGTTCTAGTGTATATTTTATATTCTATTTATATATTGTTTATTCTATGTGCTTTATTTGTTCCTTGTACCTCGTTCTTTGTTGTTTGCACTGTGAAAACTGGAGCCACGTCGTCTCGTCTCTCTCTATACCTCTACGGTATATAGAAGAGATGACAATAAAGTTTACTTTGACTTTTGACTTTGACTTGACAGTGTTTGTATGTTTGTAGTATGTAAATACTGTAAAAGAGCCGGCTTTTTCACATGATTGAAATTCACATATTGCAACTGACACCTCTGCATGATGCTGCTCTTGAGGGAAGGGTCCATTTATTTTAGTGAATGATATTAGTAAAGTCTAGCCATAACAAGAAATACTCAACTCAAACTCTTGAAGTGCTTTTATTTGCTCATGTTCCAAAATATTTATTCTCAGGATCCTTCAATTCCAGAAGACCCTGTAGCAGAAACCACAGCCACACTGACCCGGAGGAAGCAGAAGGTTTGAGCTGCTGTACCACGTCAAGGTTTTATGATATTGCAGCATCAGTTTTAAAGTCTGCAGCATCTTCTTCAGCATCAGTTTCCTACAGAACAAAAACCTGCTTGTTTCTGTCCCTGCAAATGAAAGTAAAATGAACAACAGTTGAAATGTTCTGGAATTGTAGTGAAGTGGTGATACTCAGTCCAGGTACAAAGTACTCCACATAGCACTTAAGTACAGTTATGAAGTAGCACTACTCAAGTACTGCAGCAGTGATGAAACTACAGGCCATTACATTTTAGTGATGGACAGAAGCAGTTGGACTGAAGACTCAGGAGGAGCGTCTATCTTCATGACGTCTTCACCAGGACATGACCAAGCTCTTACCTGTTCATTTGAACTCAAACTCATCTCAACTGCTGTCACCAACCTGCTGTTTAGGACATGTTTGATTATATGAACATTTATGCTAATGTCACCCTCCTGCCTTAAGCAACTCTATGTGTTTGTTCATTCTGCGACAACACACTGCACTTCACATACATACTTTACAGCACAACATGCACATGGACATTTACTGTGTAAAACACAAACTTTATAAGAGCATTTATTTCTATATGTTTCTATATTTCTGTTTATATTTAATTCTTACACTTCAGAGTTAGATTATTGTAAGGTTTTAACTTAACTTGTTAACTTGTAATTTCTAAATTCTAGCTTTGGTTTGCACAGTGTTAGGAGGGTTCAGGTTACATTTCACTACATGTTGTTCTTGTATAACTATGTTTGTCTGAACTGTCTGAAGCTCCAGTCTGAATGAGGAGTCAAAAATGGCTTAATATGAACTTGAACAGGAAAAAGCTCTAACAGACTTCTAATAGCATTGGCTGAAGTTGTGTTTTTGGAATATAAAGTGGTCAGTGTGTTAGAGGGACCGTGATGGTGCACATGGAGACCCAACATGTGGAGTGTGAAGACAGGAAAGTGAACACACACTTTGTCTCCAGACCTCCTGAGAGTGAACCAAAGAGATCGGAATGTTCCGGCCAAACCCGGGGGAAATGATGTTTTGCAGAGCATGTGTGTGTGTGTGTGTGTGTGTATGTGGGTTACTGTCTAGGTAACGCAGCTGACTCCAGCGTTCTATCAGGACTATCAGCACTCAGCAGACTTCACATCATCACCAGCTCACTTCTGTTTAAACACTGAAAAGGGAATCAGAATGTCCAGTGGTGGGGAAGTGACTTTTAGTCTGCAGCGTTGCAAACTACTTAAAAAGCTCCAGTTTCAATACAGTTACTACACTACAAGCTACAGAGTAAAAGTAGTAACTACATCCAAGCTGTTTCACCCTGTAATACTGAGTACCTGTGCTGCAGGTTTGGAAGTGAGGAATTTAATAACGGCAAGCGACATGGAACGGTTTGAGTTGTGTTGGGTTTGATGTTTAATGGTACTGGTGCTTGATGTGTTTGGTACTTTCCTCGCCAAGCTCCAGTTGGCACAGCAGGGGAAAACCTCTAAACTCAACTACAGCAGCACACACTCGGGGGATTTCAGCATCTCTTGAGAATCAAAAAGGCAAAATGTTTCCTGTTCATGATTCTCATAGAAATGAAGCTTCATCTGATAAACACCAACATACTGGATCCACAGCGAGCGAGAGCTGCTGGTTTAGGAGAATCTAATTTCGCATTTACACCTGTGTATTTTACACACCTTGTGTTTTTATGACTAAATCATAAAGGTGTCCAAGCACTTAATGGCAGCAGTCATGTCCAAAAACGTTATCCATTATATTTGAGATGACGTTCTGCTTTAGTGACCAAAGCAGTTCTACACCAGGTTATTTATCCAAATCCACTGCAATAACTACTGCACATTCTGCACTCTCTTTAAAAAGGCCTCTGTATTCAGTTTGTACAGCAATATCCATATTTATCTGTTTATATTAGTATCTGTACATATCTGTACACGGTAAATAACATATTTTTAATGCTTTTGCTCTTAATGTCTTAACACCATTCCTTGTATGTGATAATGCACTTGGCAATAAACTCCATTCTGATTCTGATTCTTGTAGTAACTTGTACTTTCCAATTAAACTTGACTAAATGAACGGTCCTGCGAGTGTGAAGCTTCTGTGTGAATATTGATTGTTGTTCTGAAACTAGGCTGTATCTGCCGACGGCTCACAGGTCAACGTGCAGGTCAGGGAGTGGGAAACTAAACAGGGTCATGCAAGGGGCTCAGGCTGAGGGGGCGGGGCTCATAGGGAAGGGCGGGGCTAGTGGGGAGGAGGCAGGACCCGTGGGAAGGGGGCGGGGCTAGTGGGGTGGGTTGTGTTGTGGGAAATGATCAAAGGGTTATTAAGTCATTACCCCCCCACCCCCCAAAAAAAAAATTCCACAAGGTGTGTGTGTGTGTGTGTGTGTGAGACCTGTTTTGTGGGGACATTTGAGAGGTCCCCATGAGGAGAAATGACTTTATAGTAAATGTGCTTGTTTTATTTGAGAAACTAAAAGAGGTAAAAGATGTGCTTTTGGTTCAAGTTGGAGTTAGGGGTTAGGATTAGAGTGTAGCTGTAGGTATACATCCTAGGTCATTATAGAGTCTATGGAAGGACCTCACAAAAGATAATGTCTAGAGATGTGTGTGTGTGTGTGTGTGTGAGTGGTGAGTGCTGTATGTGTGTGTGTGTATGTGTGTGTGTGTGTGAGTGTGTGTGTATGTGTGTGGAGTGTGTGTGTGTGTGTGTGTGTGTGTGTGGTGGTGAGTGTGTGTATGTGTGAGTGTGTATGTGGTGTGTGTGTGTGTGTGTGTGTGAGTGAGTGAGTGTGTGTATGTGTGTGTGTGTATGTGTGTGTGGTGTGTGTGTGTGTGTGTGTGTGTGTGTGTGTGAGTGTGTGTGTGTGTGTGTGGTGGTGGGTGTGTGGAGGTGTGAGTGTGTGTGTGTGTGTGTGTGAGTGTGTGTGTGTGGGTGGTGTGTGTGTGTGTGTGTGTGTGTGTGTGTGTGTGGTGGAGCTGATACGCAGTGTGTGTGTGTGTGTGTGTGTGTGTGTGTGTGGTGTGTGTGTGTGTGTGGTGGAGTGTGTGTGTGTGTGTGTGTGGTGTGTGTGTGTGTGTGGTGGTGAGTGGGTGTGTGTGTGTGTGTGAGTGGTGGAGTGGGTGGTGAGTGAGTGTGTGTGTGTGTGTGTGTGAGTGTGTGTGTGGTGGTGTGTGTGTGTATGTGTGTGTGTGTGAGTGTGTGTGTGGTGGGTGGTGAGTGTGTGTATGTGTGTGTGTGTGTGTGTGAGTGGTGAGTGTGTGTGTGTGTGTGTGTGGAGGTGGTGGGTGGTGGTGGGTGGTGGGGTGTGTGTGTGTGTGTGGTGTGTGTGGTGGAGTGGGGTGTGTGTGTGTGTGTGGTGTGTGTGTGGTGGTGGTGGAGTGTGTGTGTGTGTGTGTGTGTGTGTGTGGGTGGGTGAGTGGTGTGTGTGTGTGTGTGTGAGTGAGTGAGTGTGTGTGTGTGTAGTGAAGTAGTAGTGTGTGTGTAAGTAGAGTAGTGTGTGTGAGTGGCCAATGGCATGTGTGTGTGTGTGTGTGTGTGTGTGTATGTGGCATGTGTTTATTGTGTGTGTATGTGTGTGTGTGTGTGAGTGAGTGAGTGTGTGTGTGTGTGTATGTGTGTGTATGTGTGTGTGTGTGTGGAGGGATAGTCCCTGAGACATTTAGAATTTTTTGATGTGGAGATATGTCTATATGTGTGTGTGTGTTTGACCTTCAGTAGGTGTGAAGGCAGGAGGTGTTTATTTTCTGTCCGTCTTATGTCACAGTACATCACACCTGAGACTTTTTACAAACAGAAAAATTATAATGATAAATATAAGTAAAAATTCATATTATTATTATTATTATTATTATTATTATTATTGTTGTTGTTTTGTTGTTGTTGTTGTTGTTGTTGTTATGACCCATTCTCTGTTGTTATATTTAATATGTTGCTGTTATTTTATTTTACAGTTATTTGTAATAAACACATTAAACAAATAGGTCTAAACACAGACTTGTGTATGATTTTGATGTTCGTCTGAAGTTTGACCCACACATATTTTCATAACTCAATCTTTCATTTGCATTCTGTGTGTGTGTGTGTGTGTATGTCTTTATCCATAAGAGAGATAAATTGTATATATATTTTAAACTTTGATCAGATGTGTTTGATAAGTAGTGAGTGTGAGTGTGAAATGAAGCTGTAATGTTGGTCAATCACTTACATATTTTGTGCTGAAGTTCAAAGTGAAACAGATCCTCCATCAGCTGTGCCCAGTGTGTCTGCTGCAGGGTCTGTGTTGTACTGCAGCACCACCTTCTGCTGATAGGATTTTCAAATATATTTTCAGTAATATTACATATACATATTATATATTTCAGTAACACGTTACAGCACATTTTAAACCTGAAATTTAGTGCTGTTTTGTTTTTTGTATTTTAAAAATAAAAAAGACCTTTGACACAAGAGTAAAATGTTGTGAGTAAAAGAGTTATTTCCTACAAAGAGTGTATGTCTACAGTCATGATGCTGCACCGCATCGCCCTCCACTGATGTAGAAGCAACTGCAGTAAACTGGATTTGATCATTTTACCTTGCCCATGAGTACCTCAGTAGTAACTTTAGCGGTCCTGGGATTTGAAGCAGGCGACCCTCTGATCACAGGGCAAACACTAACTGTTACACTACCAACTGCCTCTTTTCAGACACTGGTGGCGACTAGCTGAACTGCTGGAGCTTAAACTGCTGAATGTGTTCTTGTAGTGCTTCCGCAGTTTGCTGTGCTCAATACTAGGCAGCTGCTCATAATATTATTGCAATCTGTGTGTGTGTGTGTGTGTGTAAATGACTGTAAACAGTGACCGTTTACTATTTGGCATTTAGCTATTTTTTAAGAAAGCCAAACTAGGTGAGATATGTTTGTGATACACGTTTGACAAACCCCTCGGTATTTGCTTTGGCTTATGCAGCATTATGCAACGCATGAGAGGAGTCATTAGAAACAAAGTTGTCATGAAATGTCATGTGAGATTTCAGCTTGGACTTGCTCGACTGGACTTGATGAAAGAAAACTATTCATAGTTTCACAGTGTCTACTCCCATCAAAAAGCATATAGTATAATATGTAGAAACTGATATATGGGCAGAAATGTCTCCATGATTATTATGATTATTAAGGTATGGAATCCGAGAAAAATTTCTCATCGGTATAAATGAAATAGAAACTAATTTAAATGACCATTTTGTTCAGTCATTTTGTAACATTGGTCCCAGACCAATTTTCTTCCATTTTCTTTCTCAGTGAAAAAGAAATTCCATTCTATTAGACCCGGATGCAGCTGCAGACTTTTTTCTGCTCTAAAGCTCTCTCTCTTTCTGCTGCTTTTTGGGCAGTTTTGGTGAGATGGCGGATGAGGAGGTTAGGGTGCAATGAGCAGTTCACCTGTTCAGTTTGTCTGGACATAATGAAGAACCCAGTGACCACGGCCTGCAGTCACAGCTTCTGTCTAAGCTGCATTTCGTCCTGCTGGGATCAGGAAGACAGGAGCGGAGTTTACAGCTGTCCCAGTGCAGACAGACTTTCACTGCGAGGCCTGAGCTGAAGAAGAGTGTGATGATCGCAGAGCTAATGGAGAAACTCCAGACGACAGCGATGGCAACGGCAACTGTGGAAGCTGGAGTGGACTGTGTGCAGTGCGACTTCTGCACCGACAGCAAGCAGGATGCCATCAAGTCCTGCCTGGTGTGTTTGGCATCGTTTTGTGAGACTCACATCCAACCTCATTACCAGTCTTCTGCCTTTAAGAAGCACAAGCTGGTCTCAGCGTCCAGGTATCTGCAGGAGCAGCTCTGTCCCCAGCACGAGAAGCTGATGGAGGTTTACTGTCGCACAGACCAGCAGTGTGTGTGTCTGCTGTGCACCATGGACCAACACCGCGGACATGACGCTGTGTCAGCTGCAGCTGAAAGAGCTGAAAAACAGGTACCGGTCTCTCACACTCCAACTGCAGTTCCACAGTTAGGCAGGGTTGTGGAGTAACCAAGTAACAATGCTACTAACATAACTACGTTCTCAGTAACTAGTTATCAGTAACAAACCTACTTTTAAAAACACTGTAGCTTTTCCAGGAACTACATAGTGATGTAAAAGGACAAAACGCTGCTTTATCACAACAGAGGAAAAAGAAAATTCTCTCACAACGACAGACATTTTCAACTAGTGTTAGATGTTTGTGACTGGTACTGGCAGAAATAGCATCTGAGTAGTATCACAACACACTTTGGCAGCTGCGAGATGGAGTCAGTGGATGGAGCCCACTTTGGCGAAGATGGAAGCAAGAATCTGTGGTTGGGAAACAGCTTGGATGTTGTTAGTAACTTTTTCCTCTGTAGTTTGCATTGCAGCCGACTGTTATATTAAACCTCAGCCAGTGTTTTGGTTTCTCTTTTACTGTTATAACCCTGTCGTGCATGTTGCCTCATCCCTGCAGCCACACCAGCCAGACGCAAACTGGTTAACCTCGCCAGAATCCTATCTATCTGAATGAACTGATGATCTTTAATGCCCATTGAAACAAGATAAAACATTTCCAAGTGTTAGATGTACAATGCGTAATGAAACACTGTGTTTTTAGAGGCAGTTGGTGGAGCTCAAGAGAATATTTCAGAGCAGAATCATGAAGAAAGAGCAGGAGCTTCAGGATTTGAGAACAGCAATAGATTCCCACAAAGTGAGTTCAGTGTTTAAAGACAAACATCAAACATTACAATGAAATTCTTCCAGTAATTCTTCATTACATGAAATAATGTGTCTCCTGACAGCGCTCGGTCCAGGCAGCCGTGAAGGAGAGCGAGAGGAGCTTTACCGAACTGATCGCCTCTGTGGAGAAGAAGCGCTGTGAGGTGACACAGCTGATCAGAAACCAGGAGAAGGCTGAACTGAGTCGGGATGAAGGAGTCGTGCAGCAGCTGGAGCAGGAGATTGCTGATCTTAAGAGGAGAGACGCTGAGCTGCAGCTGCTTTCACACACAGAGGATCACATCAATTTCCTCCAGGTAACAATCACTGTCTGATCTCCACAGGGGCATGCTCCTCTGCCAACACTTCCCAAAATATCCTGCTGGCAAAATCCCCCGTCAAGCCCTCAAGCAATGCCCCTGTCATGAGCTAGGATTGGGTGTGATGTTATTTGGTCTTTCATTCCTCTCTTCCTCTCTTACCCTTCTTCTTCTAGAGTTTCCAGTCCCTTTGTGTCTTTCCTGAACCTGAGCACTCCTCCAGCATCTCTGTCCATCACCATTCCTCTTTCGATGAAATGATGAAATCTCTCTCTGATCTGAAAGAGAGAATGGAGGAATTCTGCAGGGAGGAATTCAACAAAATCCCCATGCATAGTGAGAGCAGCTGTTCCCTTCCTATTTACTCCATAACAAACCAGATTACAAAGCTACAAAATATTCTGACACATGCACTGAGCTGGAACAGGAGAATTTATGTGAAAATCAAGTTGGAGCTGGTCAGGGTGAAGTGGTAATTAGACACTAACTAAATGAACTTCATTTATGGTTATTTTAGAAAGCAGCTTGTTTTCAATATTATAATGTTTATGTATTAATTATCAGATTAATTCTCTCCTGCAGAATTGTATTTCCTGCTTAGCTCAAAATGACATGAAAATAACAAATAGAGAAAGAAAGATGAGAGAGGGAGAAGTTTGTATTGATACTATTTCTCTCCCCAGAAGCAGAAAGAGAACCTGAAGCAGCATTTCTGAAACGTATGTATAACCTCCAGCACACAGACAGAAGTATGGCACAAACATTTTGTAACTTTTTGTAACTGTAACTGTAATTATAACTGTAATTTCTTCCTTGAGGAAAAACTCTGGATCAAATGGATAAAGAGCAACAGAATGCCTCTGAGTGATGAGCAATTTAGTATATTGTAAATAAGTCAAAGATCTATTAAAACTATTCTAAAAGACACAGGTAGCTCAAGAAGCGGATATAAAAGTGGCATAACATGATGTGGTTTCCTTACTTTTAACAGTTTTCTAGTTGTGTTAATCGTAAATGAAATAACGTTGTCTCCACAGGTGTAGAAGTCACTTCACCACCAGACCCAGACACCAGAGAAGATTTTCTAAAATGTAAAACCCACACAAACACACGGTCTATACACTAATGTGTGAACAGCTGAGCGATTCTTTATGGAAAATCTCTAAAAATGTAAAATATTGTGTTATATTTTACAGATTTCTGTCATTTGACTCTGAATCCCAACACAGCACATCCTAAACTCAGTCTTTCTGAGAGAAAGCGAGCGGTGAGCTACAGCAGGAGAGAGGAGCGGTACTCAGACCATCCGGAGAGATTTGACTACCTGTATCAGGTGCTGTGCGAGCAGAGTATGTGTGGACGCTGCTACTGGGAGGTGGAGTGGAGCAGAGGATTGTGGGTGTTCATAGCAGTGACCTATAGAGAAGTCAGCAGGAAAGGGCATGGGGATGAGGGCAAATTCGGAGCCAATGCTCAGTCCTGGAGCCTGTGCTGCTCTTCCTCTCTCTCCTTCTATCACAACGGCATTAAGAGCGAGATCGCAGCCCCACCCTCCTCCAGAATTGGGGTGTACGTGGATCACAGGGCGGGAACGCTGTCCTTCTACAGAGTCTCAGACACAATGAGCCTCCTCCACAAAGTCCACACCACCTTCACACAGCCTCTCTATCCTGGGTTTGGGGTCAGTTACGGGTCAGCTGTCAGGTTGTGTGATCCAAAATGAAATGTCTTTTAAGAAAAGGGAGGTATGTAGCTTTGCCTCATGTGAGATTTTCACAGTTAATTTAATGTTGCAGTCAGAAGTGATTATTGAAAGTGAGTGATTATTTGTCATTGTGAACACACCACAGCACAGCACACAGTGCACCACAACCAAATGTGACCTCTGCATTTGACCCATCCATGAAGCTAACAAGCAGCTAACAAGCGCCCGGGGACAGTACCTTGCTCATGAGTACCTCAGTGGTAACTTTCCTGGCCCTGGATTCGAACCTGCGACCTTCGGATCACGGGGCCAACAGCCTACTGTTACACCACCAACTGCCCCAAACATTTATTGCCCATTACACCTTAAACAATACCTTGTGAGGTGACAATCATCACAAAAAACCATACATATGAACATTTACATATTAACCATACACAACAATTTTAACACTAAACAATGAAGGTCAATTTATCAACAAACTCAATATCAGTTATCTGTTTTATTGGGGTGTAACATCTGTATAAAAGCATGTGACCACCTGAAAGAAGTATCAACTGGTGTCAGGAGCTGGTCGGCGCCTTAGTGGTGCAGACAGCAGGGGGTGCTGTGTCCTGTTTGTTTTGGGTTTGTTTCGTTCTGTCTTGTCTTGCCCCTACGTCCTGTGTTAGTGTAATTAGCGTCACCTGTGTTTAGTTCAGTCTTTTGTTCCTTTCTGTGTATTTAAGTCCGGTTTTGTTCGTTTGTTGGGGGTCAGTTCTCCCTCACCCTCAAACCTGTCACTCTCATCTCGTGGAAAGCACTATGTTGGTTTTATGGACTTTGTTATGTTTGTAATAAACTCAGTCAGCGTGAACTCCTGCATCTGCGTCCGCATTTGTGTGAGAGTGGGGTACGTGACAACTGGAAAGATTTCACTTTATTACTTTGCAAAACATTTTTCTATTTTTCTTGTGATTATTGTTTCTTGGTTTATTTTTATTTTTTGAACTGCATTGGATTTTCTCAGCCATGGTTCTATAAATTTAACATTGCTGCCTCCTTGTGATGGCCACTAGTGGTCGGCATGTCTCACCTGCAACTCTACGTATTATTGGTCTAGTGTTTGTTGCATTTTAGAAATTGTGTTTTATCTACACCTGTATGTTTCATATTTGTAACTTATTTCTACTTTCCCTGTCAACGTCTATGTCAAGTATATTTTAAGAGCTCCATTAGACCACCAGGAGTTTAAACCATGTTCTTATATACACTATTAGAAAAATTATATATCTAAAGAAACACATGATCAGAGCAAGATGAACAAGAATTAACTTGCCTAGGGTAGATTTGCTGTAATGTGCCAGCATTTTTTCTAAGACTAAAATTAAAACTTTTTATGTCTACATTTATTCATTTTTCATCATATAAATTAGGAATATTTTCAGGTTTTGTTCACATAAAGAGAATTGTGAAGGTACCAGTATCGATATCGGGACAGTGGTCCTAGTGTTACTTGGTGTGGGATTGAAATGTAAAATCAGTGGGATCATCCATCGCTGACGTGCTGACCTCCGGGTCACGTGATCCGGTTTAAATCCCGCCCAGGACTCTGGAACTGCCAATAGGAGGAGCACGGGGGCGGGCTGTGCGCACGTGGGAGCCGGATATCCGGGAGAGCGGTGAGCCGTGGCTCAGGTTCCTCCAAGAGACGCGCGTGCGTGTGTTTTATGGACGCGTCACGTGAGTTGTTTACGCGGCGCGCGCTGTTTGTTATTTCCATCACACCCTCCTGCTGTTTGTGAACAGACCCAAATAAACAACAAACACGGATTCTGGACAAAGATGAGACGATAAACGGGGACTCACATGAGTGTTTACTGTAAACATCAAAATCCATCATTAATAACCTGATATAAACACCGTCATATTCCACAGTGATCACAGTGAAGTTTATTACCCACATACAAGAATCTGCTTTAGTGGCTGGTGCTGAGACATTAAGAGCAACACCATTTTAAAATGTTTTAAATGCTTTATCTACAGGATACTAATATGAAATGAGAATATTGCTGTACAAATGTTTAAAGAGTGTTCCGGTTACGCAGTAGCTATTTAGAAGGTTCAGCTGTACAGAACAAGACAAGACATGACATGAATGAAGCAGAAGAAGAGAATGTTGTGCAGTGGTAACTGATGTTTCTGAATTATTGTTAGACGCTGTGCAGACACACACACACACAAACTAAATTTGAGTTCTTTCCTTATGTCCTTCCCTCATCCTCACAGGGGCTTTTCCACCAGGGTGAGCTGCTTGAATCCACAAGTCAAATTCTCTGTGCATTTAACGTTAAATAAGTTTTGATTCTGATATGTAGTGCATTTAGAGTTTATGTGAGTGGAGATTACAGAGTTTACTCAGTGGCCGTTATATGTATAACTGAATGTTTGCTGGGGCAGTTGGTAGTATAACAGTTAGGTGTTCGCTCTGTGATCAGAAGGTCGCTGGTTCAAATCCTGGCCTCATAAAGGTACCACTAAGGTACTTGTGAGCAAGGTACCGTCCCCAAGCACTGCCCCCTGAGTGCTGCACGTTAGCTGCCCACTGCTCCTTCACGGATGTGTCAAAAGCTCACATTTGTGTGTGGTGCACTTAGTGCTGTGCTGTGGTCACAATGACAAACAATCACTCTCTTGCACAGCAGTTTTAGAGTTGACTGCTGTTTTTTTCTCATTTTTCTCAAGAGCTACTGCCGCTCGGTTTCTGTGTTGTTGGAGCGACAGATCGGTTGGAAGGAGAAGTGTGAGGAGCTGAGCGTGATGGAGGTGACTGCATTGAAGATGGAGGAGGAAGAAGAAGGTGAGTTTTATCTGAGTGGAAACCAGATCACAGTTTATATCTGTGTGTAATTTCACAGTGTGAGATTTTATCAGGAGGTAACGTTAGACTGATTTAACACCAAGTGATGCTCTTAAATAACCCTAGACAGGCATATCCTGGGGAGCGGGGTAGAAAGGCATAAAGTTTAAATTAAATATACTAGCTGAGAAACTGTGGAAGGAGTTGAGTGCCAAGAAAGGTAAACAGGAGAAATAAAACCAACAATATTTTCCCATTGAATTAACAATGAGGGTTACAGTGGCTCAGTGGGATGAAAAGGTCAGGATAATGTCACAGTGTGTGAAAATCTTCCCATTAATATCTATGGCCCTAATACCTGAGCTCATCTGGAGAAATGAGGACTGTAGAAGAACACAAGAACAGTAACATCACACTTGCCCTCGATGTTTTTCCCCAGAAGGCATCCAAAAAGAGTCTAGACTCATCTCGAAGTCGATGATGAAGTAGACGACAGCGTGGTGGTAAACAAGACAAAGCACTACATCTGTCTCCTCTGCGGAAAGCGATTTTCAGGGATATGGGGTTTGAACCGGCACAAGCTGGTCCATACAGGAGAGAAGCCCTTCTGCTGCCCTGAGTGCAGAAAGAGCTTCTCCCTGCTGAGGAACCTGAAGACGCACAGCACAGAAGCCCTTCACCTACTTGCAGTGTGGAAAAACCTTCGCCCAGCTGGTGCAACTCAAAAACCACATCTTCATCCACATCGGCCAGAAGCCCTTCAGCTGCTCACAGTGTAGAAAAGGCTTCACCCAGCTGGTACAACTCAAGCACCACATGGTCACCCACAGCGGGCAGAAGCCCTTCTCCTGCCCCGAGTGTGGACACAGCTTCTCCCTGCTGAGACACCTGAGGGCTCACAGCCATGTTCACACCGAGCAGCGACCTCACCACTGCCCCGAGTGTGGAGAAACATTTCAACACTCGCAAACCTTACACACTCACCTGGAAAAGCACAAAAACCACGAATAGTCACACGAGAGAGGAGGAGAGTCGGACTCGGCTGGAACAGAGCAGAAAACACTCAAAAACTTAAATGATAAGAAGTTAAGAAGTTCAGTTGCCTTGGATTCAAGATCACTAGATTAACATGTCCTGGATGACCCACACCTCAAATACACTCAAATAAACAAGCTTCGTTCATGATGTTTGCTGTAATTGACGCCGTGTGTTGGACGGCATTAATCTGATTTGTTCGTTTCAAGGTCAAGTGTTATTTTATCATCAAGGTAAATAACGAGATAAATTAGCATTTCATAATGGGCCATGCTGCAACATCTACTAACGACCCACAAATGATACTCACCTCAACCTGCTTGACACTAACCAGTCGCACCTTGATTTTTGCCTTGGCTTGTGTGACCCTAATGAGCCATACCTATATTCTTACTCTACCTCTTGTAAAGAAGTTCAGTTGCCTTCGATTCACGCCATTAAGATGTTTTTACGTTTTACTGCTGGTGACATATTTCTGGTGGTGTTCAGTTTGTAATACAGAGTCACATCCAAAGAAATACAGTTTAAAATCCTTTATTATTGCTTTGAGATTAACAACAACATGTAGCATTAAACCCTAGCGCAGTAACACAACATTAGTCTTTATGAAGTGGGTCAGGACCAGGACAGTGTGTGTTAATGTGCATGTATCAGCAGTAAGAACTCACTTTGAACCAAGAGGTAGTGTTAATACGAAGACACGAAAACTGCAGGACAATTACAGGAGTAATCAATGCATTGCAGCGGTGATTAGAGGAGTTACAGCGAAGACAGAAAGTTATATTTAAACACCACCTTCTCAAAATAAAAACCACAACGGAAGTGTGTATGTTTGTGCGTTTTCCATTTGCTCCATATTTCATTTTAGTGCAACATGCAGAGTTACAGGTTATTGCTTTATTCCTCATCACTAGTGAACATTTAGATTTCTGGTGTTAATTAGAAAAGAAATGATGTAACACTGCACGGATGCTGTTTAATAAGGTTTCTAGTTACACATTTTGAGGTGTGGGCAATATCATCACTTTGATGCTCATTTTGAAAATAACTTGCTGAAGGTTTGTACAGATCTACAGAGCTCTTCTATTGACTCACAGTGTAGAAAAGGAACCTGCTCTGGGTTTTGAGTCTGACTCTGTGAGCTGCAATGACTGTACAGAACTTTCTGGAAGCCACTTTAACATCATCAGCAGCATCTGTTCTGAGCAAAACCAGTCGGTCACCCAGACTGAAGTCACTCTAGATGTGTGCATTTGGAAGACTGCTGTCCTGCTCGAGTCCTGAGAGTGAACGCTGCAGTCGCTGGAGCATTAAATTATTCTGTGTAAGAGCAGGAGGTTGTGCGCTTGCAGCAGCTTTACTTTACATAGCAGTGTTTATCTACAGTCGTCTCACATCTAACGTCTTCTAGAGCTCCCTACATCACAGCAAACCTGACGACTAGGGTATAGTGTTGAGTGGGGGTGTGACGAAACACTCAGCTCACGGGACAAAACAATATCGTTTACAGACACAAGATTTCGCTGGTGAAAGCTCCACTGCACGTTTAGAATTTTGGCACAAAAATAACGTATGATTTCACCAGGCATGATATCGCATGATCTCGAGGCACGACGTCTCGTCACATCCCTACTGCATATACACACATTTGGTAAATTAAAGTCCTGAACTGAAATGTAATAGTGTGCAATGAGCCTCTACCAGAAGAAAAAGTTATGAAATGAAATGAAAACAAGCTCAGTCATGATTTAAAGCGTCTACTTCTGGGTTAGAACCCTAACCTAACGTGATACTAACACAAAAAAAGAAACGAGAACATAATCCTGACGTATTCCTAAGTGTTTGCTCATAACTTTAGCAAATAGTGAGCAGTTTTCAAAAATCCTTTCACTGTTGCATATAAAAGACTTGATGCAGCAACAAAACCAAAGAAAAGCTCAACTGTGTTTGTGTGAAAGTGAGACGTGTTGAAAATGGAAAAATGTGGTTATAAATTGGCATTTCATTGTTTACCACTAACACTGTGAAGTAGGATTAATATAGAAACCTCACTGGACCTCCTTCACCAACTCTTCTCAAGCTGAAATGTGCTGGTAAAACCCCACTGACAGAGTCTTTATGGAGATTTTGATATTCACCAGTGTTTTGTGTGAGTTTACAAACAGAATCTGTGAACGCTGACGTGACTGTACTGCATGTGTTTCTGTACAAGTGATAAAATCCACTTGTAAAACATGAGCTTCTTGTGCTTTCTTCAGTTCTACTGGTGTATAATGATACATTATCTAAATGTGAACATTTTAGCATCGTTTTTAATTATTTTAACAATTTTACAAAACATTTATTTAAGATAAATACACAAAAATTAGTTTTAATATTAAAATGTAATATTTGAATTGAATCATTATAAGAGTGAACTTCCTTCTACTTAAGAACAGAATGAAGAAATGAATGTGAGATGATGTTGGAGAATGAGGTCCAGTGTGTTGAGGTGTGTAATATCATAATGTTGCACGTTTACTTCTCAGTGTGATTCTGAACTGGATTTTTGAAACTGCTCACCATTGAGTTACGGATCTGCACCCTTTCTGACTCACGGTGTGGTTTTTGGGGACGTGTTGGGGACGGTTACTCGGCGAGGGTGCGGGTTAGGAGGAGGAGAGCGATGCTGCAGTTGTTTGTTCTGGAAGCTTGCTTGTGATTGCTTGTGATTTCATGGTGATTTTTCATATGGGTTTTGGGTGTTCACATGTGCTGTGGATGTTTCTGCAGGCACTTGATGAACTCGTTCACATCTTTACCCTCAAAGCAGATCTGATACACAGACACGAACAAGGGGAACCTGCACACACACACACACACACACATATATATTTATGCACGGATAGGGCTGTGTAATACAAACAAAATCTCCAGTCCTTTTCATTTGTTCCTGTGTGGTAACAAACACTCCTCTGTTCCCACATCAACCACAGCTGCGCTCCAGCCCATGGACATCCTCTGGTGGTGGCTTGAGACTGTGGGCAGCACCCGGGGAGCAGCGCTAGGGGACGGTACCTTGCTCATGAATACCTCAACCAGCGACCTTTCAATCATGAGGCTAACGCCCTAACCGTTACTCTACCAACTGCACCTAATATTTTAAATAATTGAGCGTGAATCAGCGAGTGTTACAGTGAGCACTTAACGAGGATCAGTCGACTAAAGAGTACAGAAGCCACTGATCAAAGTCCAAGTCAAAGTCAACTTTATCACCTCTGCTATATACTGTACAGATATACAGAGAGACGAGACGACGTGGCTCCAGCTTCCACAGTGCAACAAGAAACACGGAACAAAGAACGAATAGGGCACATGGAGTAAACAATATATAAATAGATATACATTTTAAACTAGAAATGGAGTATTAAATATAACTTAAAACTAGAAGAAGAAATAGAAGTAGAAGAGAGACCATTTGGATGCAGTATTAACCTACAAAAGTGGAAATTGACTTTTACACTGAATGTGTATGAGGTTAGTAACAGTTTCAATATGAAAAATTCTATATCCAGTCTTTTAATAAAACAGTATCTCTTAAAAAGTCTGACTAACATTTAGTTGGATTACGTTTGTGCAGGTATTATAACAGCAGCAGAGAACTAGAGTCTGTGCAATACTTTTCAATAGTTTGTATTAAAAGAAGTATTTGTGACTAAACGAATGACAGTGGGGCAGGTTATGGTGATGGCCCCGTGGTCGAATGGTCACTTGCTCAAGGTAATGCTGAGGTCCTCATGAGCAAGGTGTGTGGCACCATCTTACTTCGCCCTCCCCCTGCTCACTTCTACTTGATTTACGCAGTAAGGCTATAAGATGTGAGTAGGGAACGAGTGGATGGGAGTCGAGGAAAGCCCCAAGGCAACACAACACAAATCCAATAAGAATATTTGAGGCTGATGTAGAATGAAATTCCAGATGATTCCGACCGGACACGTTTTAGGTCTTAAAAAGAGGGCGTGTCTGGGGAAAAGAGGACCTCTGGTCACCCTGGTCTAAAGAGAATAGTTCTGCTTTGTTTTGGTCATTTTATTTTCAGAAAATTCTGCAGATGTGCCTCTGTTTCTCATGACATGCCAGGTGTTGTTATGACACTAACAATTAAGATTTGTATTTCTTCACCCCGTCTCTATGCTCTTACTGCACAGCCCCATGTGGCGAAAATGGAGATGGTGATGATGATGGTGAAGGTGATGGTGATGTTGGTGACTTACTTGCCCACCATGTTCTTCTTCTGGAGGATTTTATACACTTCTGCAGATGTTTGAGGTCCCTGAAGCTTCTGACCATTCAACATCTCAGCCTCCAGCTCTGCTATAGACTACAGAACACAAAACCAACACACACACACATGTTCCTCAAAGCAGTTCACGATTCCTCATCACCAGTGATCATATTCCCGAACTCGGACAGTTAAACAACACTGTCTAGCCGAAAACAGAAATAGTTTAAAATGTGCTGCTACATGTGACTTGACTAGTGTTGTGGTCACTTATATGTTTCCTAATATTAAGAACACAAACGTCAACGTCAAAGTAGATGTATTGTCATATCGGCTTTACTCATGCACACAGAGAGATGAGATGGCGTGGCTCCAATTTTACAGAGTACAAAGAAAAAAAACACAATGAAGGCCTGAGACGTGATGTGTCCTCACTGTTACACACTCCTGTTTATTCTAATATCAAACCTGACAACTGGACACACTGTCCTGAATCTACTATTAATAATGTTTTAGTTTGTCTTCCTCATAGACATATAATATTTCTTATCTCAACTCTGGGTCCGCGTGCTGTACGTGACGACTACAACAATTAAACTACACCTGTGCGTTCACGTATCAGCCAGCGGAAAAACCTGGATTTAACTGACTTGTGTATGAATATGCCAAGTGGTGGTCATTGAGTTCCCAAAAACTGAAACACTTTCAATAACGTTAAAAGAAGTCCAGTTGTCTTTGATTCATCTCTCCAGATGAATTTCTAGTTTAAAATGTATATTTTGTATTCTGATTATATATTGTTTATTCCATGTGCCCTATTTGTTCCCTGTTTCTGTTGCTTTGTGAAAACTGGAGCCACGTCTCGTTTCTCTATGTATCTGTACAGTTTATAGCAGAGATGACAATAACGTTGACTTTGACTTTGACAGATTACCATATCCTGACAACTGAGAACCTGCACAGACAAGACCGGTGTGTTCTTGATTGAACAGCACACTCTCTTGAGGGCTGGAGCTGGTCTGGAATGATGAGGTAAAAACAAGCAAGTAACAACACAACCCAGACAGCAAGCACTCCCAACACCCGGCCGATTCTGGATGAACTGTGGCACGGTCCAATTCTGACAAAAGATTGAGGACCAGAACCTGGATCAGCACAGGACATAATTTAAACTGCTGGGGGGGCCAGTTCTGACCCAGTTCAATCTTCTGGACCTGAGGCTAATGAAGAACCATCACTCCAAACCAAATATGGACCAGAAGAATGTGTTGGTTTAGGACCAGATCTGAGCCTGAAGAAACTTAAGAAGAACACATGTCTAGACATCTTCTTGAGCACTTGAAATAAAGGCAGCTGGATGTCTTGAGGTTCTACAAGGTATTTTAGAACTGAAACACCTTCAAAAAACCTTAAAAATAAGTCCAGTTGCCTTCAGTTCAAGTGGTCAAGATGACCATGTCCTGACAACTGAACCCTAACCAGGACTCTATGAAGACATCATCATCTAGAACCAGCCTGGACTTTTCAGACCCTATGAACTTGAACTAAACGACCAGTTTAATATTGAGCTAATTTTAGCTTAATGTTGCTGAGAGGATCCTGCAAGTGGCCCAACAATGACTCGGGATTCGAAAACGTCCCTTGGACTAATGCTTGCTGTGTATTAAATGTTTGTGCGCCCGGTCGCCCAGAGGAGCATGGGGTCCAGTTCCGAGTCTGGTTCCGAGTCTGGTTCCTCTCAAGGTTTCTTCCTACTAGAGGGAGTTTGTCCTTGCCACTGTGGCCTCGGACTTGCTGGTTGAGTGTTTAGGCCGGTTATATGTAAAGTGCTTTGTGACAATGACTGTTAAGAGCGCTAAATAAATCAAATTGAATTGAATTGAACAAGGCATTAAAACATCTCCTACTGCTGTGCACGTGTGTGATGTGTGATGTTTGATACTGGTCTGGGTGATCCTGGTGCGTGTCTGGAGGAGGTTGGCACCTTGCGTGAGGTGACGAAGGCCTCGGCGACTCGGCGGTTGCGTCCTCCGTAGCAGGTGGTGATGAGGTCAGCAACACCGCAGCTCTCCAGGAAAGTGGCCGAGCTGACCGAACCGCTGCAGAAGATCCGAGCATACGCCACCATCTCCATCAGACCCAACCGGATCACCGCCGCCTTGGTGTTGTCCCCGTAACCCAGACCGTCACAGAAACCTGCACCCACCGCCACGATGTTCTAACACACACACATCACCACACACACACATCACGACACGCACACACACACATCACACATCACCACACACATCACACATCACACACATCACCACACACACACACACACACACACATCACACACACACACACATCACCACACACACACACACATCGACACACACATCACCACACACACACACATCAACACACACATCACATCACGACACACACATCACATCACACATCACGACACACATCACATCACACATCACCACACACACACACACATCACACACACACACACACATCACACATCCGACATACACACATCACCACACACACACACACACATCACACATCACCACACACATCACCACACACACATCACCACACACACACTCACATCACACATCATGACACACACACATCACACATCACCACACACACACACATCACACATCACACACATCACACATCACCACACACACACACACATCACCACACACACACACATCACACATCACGACACACACACACACACACACACACATCACATCAACACACATCTTACATCACCACACATCTGACACACATCATCACATCGACACACACATCCTACACACACACACACACACACACATCACACACACACACACACACACATCACCACACACACACACACATCACACATCCACACACACATCACCACACACACACACACACATCACATCACCACCATCACACACACATCACCACACACATCACATCATGACACACATCACACATCACCACACACACACACACATCACACATCACCACACACACACACACACACACACATCACCATCACCACACACACACACACACACATCACATCACCACACACACATCACATCACCACACACACACACATACCACACACACACACCACATCACATCTGACACACACACACACACACACACACATCACATCACCACACACACACACACACATCACACATCACCACACACACACATCACACACACACACACATCACACATCATGACACACACACATCACAAATCACGACACACACACATCACCACACACACATCACACATCCTGACACACACACATCACCACACACACACACACATCACATCACCACACACACATCACATCTGACACACACATCATAACACCTATCTGACACACACATCTACACACACACACACACATCACATCACCATCACCACACACACATCACACACACACACATCACCACACACACACATCTGTCTACACACACACACACATCCACGACACACACATCATGACACCACACATCACCATCTGACCACACACACATCTACACATCATCCTATCACATCACCATCCACACACACATCACACATCGACCATACACACACACATCACACATCTGATACATCACCACACACACATCACACATCCTGACACACACACACACCACACACATCACCACATCACATCAACACACACACATCACACATCATCACCACACACACACACATCATCCTAACACACATCACCACACACACACACATCATCACACATCACATCGACACATCACCACACACACATCACCTGTCTACACACACATCGACACATCATTACACATCATTTACACATCTACACACACACATCACCACACATCACCACACACACACACAAACACACACACACAAAAACACACACACACACACATCACACACATCTACACACACACATCACACACATGTCACACACACACACACACACACACAAACACACACACACATCTTACACACAAACACACACACACACACACATCACCACACACACACACACATATTCAAAGTCTAAGCAAGGTCAAAAGAGCTGGTTAATATAATAAGAACTTATACAGCAGTGACTGGTTGCTGCCGTTGGGTGGTGAGTTTGTAGCCAGTGTTTGATGTGTGTGACTAGTGTGTGTGTGTGTGTGTTACAAGTGTGTATGTGTGTGTATTTTATGTGTGTGTGTTCAGTGTGTGTGTGAAACAACAATGGCCAAATAATGTGTGTGTGTGTGTACAATATAATGTGAAATGTGTGTATATATATACAATGTGTGTGTGTGTGTGTGTGTGTGTGTGCATGTGTGTGTGTGTGTGTGTTAATGTGTGTGTGTGTGTGTGTATGTGTGTGTGTGTATATATTTAATGTGTATGTATGTGAAGTATGTGTGTATGTCTTTTGAGTAACAATGTGTGTCCCATGTGTGTGTCCCAATGCTGTGTGTGTGTGATTATGTGTGTGTGTCTACTAACACAGGCTTTTACAATATTTACATTCTCAGAGACTTTTTGTATTTCACTTTATTTAACTTCATGTTCTTATAAATTTCCTTTACGTATATAATATAGTTTATTTTTGTCCCTATTTTACTTTAGCCTCCGTATTTTAAATTGGTATTTTATGTTTATACCTGTGCAAACTATATCTTCCTTGTCTATTGCACAGTTAAGGCGGATCCTTGAGGACCCTTTTTCCTGCTTGTTGTACCTGCTGTATATAACACGTGACAAATAAAAGAATCTTGAATCTTGAATCTTGAATCTTCATTTTTGAAATTAATATGTGTATTTTTGATATATTAATGTGTGTCTGTCTTTGTGTATGTGTGTGGCCCCTAAACACACACACAGATAAAACACACACACAGATAAAACACACACACACACACACAGATAAATACCCACAGATAAAACACACACACACACACACACACAGATAAAACACACACAGATAAAACACACACACACACACACACACACACCACAGATAAAACATACACAGAATCAAAACACACACACACACACACACACACAGATAAAACACATACACAGATAAAACACAGACACACTGAATAACACACACACACACACACACACACACAGATAAAACACACACACACACACACACAGATAAAACACACACACACCAGATAAAACACACACACACACACACAGATAAAAAACTTACACAGATAAAACACACACACACACACACACACACAGATAAAACACACACAGATAAAACACACACACACACTGATAAAACACACCAGATAAAACACACACACACAGATAAAACACACACACACACAGATAAAACACAGAATAAAACACAGAATCTAAAACACACCCAGATAAAACATACACACACACACACACAGATTCAAAACACACACACACCACACACAGATAAAACACCTGAATAAACACACACACACACACAGATAAAACACACACACAGATAAAACACACACTGTGAATCCCACACAGACATACACACACACACAGATAAACACACACAGATAAAACACACACACACACACACACACAGAATGGCTTTACACACACACACAGATAAAACACACACACAGATAACACACAGATAAAACACACACACAGATAAAACACACACACACAGATAAAACACATAAAACACACAGATAAAACACACACACACAGATAAAACACACACACACACACACACAGGTAAAACACACACACACATAAACCACACACACACACACACAGATAAACACACACACACAGATAAACACACAGATAAAGACACACACACACACAGATAAACACACAGATAAAGACACACACACACACTGATAAAAGAGACACACACACACACAGATAAAACACACACACACAGAGATAAAACACACACACACAGATAAAACTTACACACACAGATAAAACACACACACACACAGATAAAACACACACACACAGATAAAAAACACACACACACACAGATAAAACACACACACACACACACACACACACACACAGATAAAACACACACACACACACAGATAAAACACACACACACACACAGATAAAAACACACACACACACACACAGATAAACACACACACACAGAATAAAAACACACACACACAGATAAACACACACACACACAAACACACACACACATAAAACACACACACAGATAAAACACACACACACACAGATAAAACACACACACACACACACACAGATAAAACACACACACACAGATAAAACACACACACACAGATAAAACACACACACACAGATAAAACACACACACAGATAAACACACACACTGAATAAAACACACACACACACACACACAGATAAACACACACACACAGATAAAACACACACACACACACAGATAAAACACACACACACACACAGATAAAACACACACTAGATAAAAACACACACACAGATAAAACACACACAGATAAACACACTATAAAACACACACACACAGATGTGCCACACACACACAGATAAAAACACACACACACACAGATAAAAACACACACACACACAGATAAAACACACACACACAGCATGTGAAACTATTAGTACTTATTGCTAAAAACATATTTACAGATTTTTACAGGCCTTTAGGACTTTATTTCTCAATATAAATTCTTTTACCAAAACTCTTTACACAATTCTCCCTTAACTTTCAGCTTGTAAAAGCAGTTCATTTCACATTCAACCCTTTCCTTCTACCAAAACACTGACCTAAAATTCTCAAAACTCGCTTCGTTCTTCAGAACACTAGCAAGGCGGCAGCGACAAACACACTTTATCACCCACTAAAAACAATACTAATAACATGTAGCATCACAGTGTTTTCTTGTGTAAAACAAGGACACATCTCTCATTTATAATTGCAATATATATTGACTTGCGGCTGTTATATTTACTGGGAATGAATCAGACATGATGCACAGAATTAGATCAATATTGCCCATGTTGTTTATTTACTTCTGAAATGTGCAACTGAGTCCAATGCCCTTGGAAGTTACCCTGTTGGTTTGCCGGAAAACTCTAACAATAGATGCCACTGTAGGCGCTTTGCTGAATTTGGCTGCACTCTGACCAGCTTCATTGAGAGACCGCTGTGATTTACTACATGATCGATTACAGAAGCTCTGATCTCATCTGAGACTACAGCTCCTGATCTTCCTCTTATTCTTCACACCACACATCACGTGTTCTACTTCCCCACCTCAGCCAACCACGCCTTCTATTTCACTCTTTCACAGCCACTTCTCTATTTCTGGCTGATTTCCATGTTTGTCTAATACAAACCTATTCAGCAGTTGTCTCCTTTTGTAATAGAAAATTGACAGGTAACATGTAGATGTTCATCTAATGAAATCAACTGTGGCTGTGGCTTACATTTTTAGATTTAAAATATGTTTCAATAGTATTGCTATTGAGTTTTGCTTATGTTCTTCAATAAGTTTTGCATTATGTTATTGTTTTGAACATAAGTTTAACAGTTTTGAAAACAAGTATGTAAGCAACGTGCAAAATGTCTCTGTCGCATTACAAAAGATTTGTGGCAGTTGTGTCTGGTGAAAAAAATTCGCATGAAATTTGAGAATGTAGTCATTAGATACATTTGTGCCAAACAATGATAATTGATCCTCGAGACTTTAGCCCATGAACTTCATTTATTATCACTGTGTGAAGGATTTTCTAAAAAAGTGACCTAGTATTAACGAAATGTGTCTCGCGTCTTCAAAACTAATAACATAATAGTCATTATTTATGGTGTCGTGCTGTATGTGTGTGAGGGCAGAGAGTGTGTTTGTGTATATATATCTGTGTGGGGAGTGTGATGGCGGGTGTGTGTGTGTATAGAGGAGTGTGGAGAATGGCGGGGTGTGTGTGTGTGTGTGTGTGTGTGTAGGGGAAGAAGCAATATGAGAGACAATAATGGTACTGTGTATCATATATGTATCTGTGTGCAGGGGAATGTGAGAAGCCGGTGTGTGTGTGGGTGCTCTTATGTGTGTGTGTGTGTGGGAATGTGGGGTAGTAAGTGTGTGTGTGAAATCTCCTCTATGTGTGTGTGTGGGGCAGTGGGGTATGTGTGAAATGTGTAGGTGTGGCATGTGCCAAGTGTGATGGCTGTGTGTATATATGTGTGTGTGTATATGTGTGAAATTTAATGTGTAGGTATGTTGTGATGTGTGTCTGTGTATGTGTGTGAGAGAGGTAAGCAGAGGAAGAATGGCTTGGTGTGTGTGTGTGTGTATGAGAATGCTGAATGTATGTGTGTGAAATGTGTGTATGTGCCAGGGAAATGAGGTGTGTGTGTGTGTATATGTGTGTGGGGTGTGGCCGGGTGTGTGTGGAGTGTGGGTTATAGAGGTGATGAACAATGTGTGAAATGTGTTGTGCTGTCTGTATATCAATGAGAAATGGCGAAGATAGCCAGTGTGTGTGTGTATATATGTGTGTGTGGGATTGTGAGGTGAGTAGGGTATGTGTGTGTGTGTAGGTGTGTGTGTGTGTGGGGGAGGCGTGGTGTGTGTGTGTGTGTCCCATGTGTGTGGGGGTGTGTGGGTGTGTGGGTGTGTTGTGTGCTATCTTCATAATATCCTGTGCAGAAGTGTGGGTGTGTGTGTATGTGTGTGGGGGGTTGTGTGTGTGAGATGGGGTGTGTGTATGTTGGGGGCTGTGTGTGGCAGTGGGTGTGTGTGTGTGTGTGTGGAATTTAATGTGAGGTGAAGTATGTAAGAATGTGTGTGTGTGTGTGTGTGTTTATATCTGTGTGGGGGAGGTAGCTGATGGGTGTGTGTGTGTATATATGTGTGTGAAATTGTGTGAAAGAAAATAAGTGTGTGTGTGTGTGTGTGTGGGGGTGAGAGAAGTGGGTGTGTGGGTGTCAGTGCCTAATGGTGGTCTCATGAGTCAGCCACCCTCGTTGTGTTTTGCTCCCATCAGCTTGCTGACACATCAATCTCCTTCCTCCTGATGATGTCTGAAATCAGAGTCAGTCCTGCTGGACCCTCATCTATCCCCTGCAGAGAGAGAGGGATGAGGAGAAGGGAGGAGAGTGAGGGAGAGAAGAGAAAGAGAGAGAGAGAGAGGGAGGGAGAGAAAGGAGAGAATGGGGGCTTCTCTGATTCCAGCTCATGTGATGGCTCTCTGGGTTGGCCTGTATGAGAGCCCTGCTGGCCCGAGTTCTGACCTTGATGAGCGAGATGCCGATGGCTCCGGCTTTGATGTGAGGCTTCATCTGGTCACACAGTTTGGATGATAAAGACTGTTAGGAAGGGCCAGAAAGATCCAGCATGTCGGCTCCTGCACGCCTCAGTCCCGTCCTTTGCCACCTGCACCTCCAAAACTACACACCTTACTCTCACTTCACAACTAATTCCTTCATTCATTTGTTCCTCGTGTAGGGGCAGTGACGTTAGCTGCCACGCATTAAAAGTGAATTTTAGTGATTATTAGTCATTGTGAACTGCGGCCTGCAGTGCACCACAACCACATGTGAGGCTCAGCATGACTAATCACGTGTGAAGGAAGAGTGAGCAACCCCACCAGCACCAACGGCGACCAGAGGCAGTACCTTGTGCTCCATGAGTAACGCAGTGGTACCCAGTCTGGGATTTGAACACGGGACGTCCAGGGCTGACACCTCTAGCAGTTCACCTCAACTGCCCACTGATTTATTTGCTTTAGTAAGCAGTGTGTCCCACTAATCCAGAATGCTTGTGTGTGTGTGTGTGTGTATGCAGTATCTAAGCAGCAGTTTTATGGCTCTGAGTTAGGCGTTAGCAAGGAGTCACACTGTGTGTGTGTGTTTGTCTCACTTGTCTCTAACCTAATTTTACGCGCATTTTATGGCGGGTGTTGGGTCTGTACAGCTACAGGAGATAAAGCTGGGGAGGGAATATGTGTGTGTGTGTGTGTCTCCTTCTCGTGTATTGATGTTAATGACAGCAGGTTGAAGTAAAATGTATTAAAACAGACGAGCAAGGCTCACATCTCATTGTGGTCACTGTGCTGTGTTAATTTTAAAACCTTAGGTGATCCTTCTCACTTCCCAGTTTAAACTCTAGGCAGATACCGTGTGCTCCGCACGTTGTCTCTAACGCCAAACACACTACCACCGCACCAGTCACACCCGGTCACTTTAACCATCACGTGCACGATCAAGTTGAGTTTCCACACGGTTACATTTGTGTCTGCTTAAATCACAGTGGTTTGATCTCAGTGTATGAATCGGGGCGAAGTGTGTCCAGGGAGCCAGTTGTGAGTGTACAAGCTGATGTACGAAAAGGCGTGCGGAGATGTGTGGTGGTCTTGACGCGCCGTCGGCTTGCGCAGGTGTGCGTTCTGGGGAGGATTGCCTTTATTTATTGATTATTTGAAGGTCTTGAATCTCACTCTGCTTTTCTCAGCACAGGAGCAGATTTCTACACAGGCTGCATCAATCTCAAAAAAATCCTGAGGGACTGGGAATTGTGTGTGTAGTCTCACCACCTTGCGAAGAAGTGTGTGCGTGTGTGTAACAATCTCCTGCGTTGTGAAAGATGTGTGTGTGTGTCTCTACGTTGTGAAAGTGTGTGTGTGTGTCCTGTGTGTGTTGTGTGAAGAAGTGTGTGTGTGTGTGTGTGTGTGTGTGTGTGAAAGTGTGTGTGTGTGTGTGTGTAATCTCACCTTGGCTGTGGGAAGTGTGTGTGTGTGTGTGTGTATGTGTGTGTGGAAGTGTGTGTGTGTGTGTGTGTGTATATCTACGTTGTGTAGAGTGTGTGTGTGTGTGTGTCTCCTTGTGTGGAAGTGTGTGTGTGTGTGTGTGTGTGTGTGTGTGTGTAATCTCACACACGTTGTGTGGAAGTGTGTGTGTGTGTGTGTAGTCTCACCACGTTGTGTGGAAGTGTGTGTGTGTGTCTGTGTGTCTGTGTGTCTGTGTGTGAGTCTCACCGTTGAAGTGTGTGTGTGTGTATGTAGTCTCACCACGTTGTGAAGAGTGTGTGTGTGTGTGTGTGTGTGATCTCACCACCTTGTGTGAAGTGTGTGTGTGTGTGTGTGTGTGTGTGTGTGTGTGTGTAATCTACGTTGAAAGTGTGTGTGTGTGTGTGTAGTCTCACCACCTTGTGTGGAGTGTGTGTGTGTGTGTGTGTGTGTGTGTGTGTGTAGTCTCACCACGTTGTTGTGGAAGTGTATTATTGTGTGTGTGTGTGTCTGTGTGTGTGTGTGTGTGTGTAGTCAGCAGAAGTGTGTGGGTGTGTGTGTGTTCCTGCGTTGCAGAAGAAGTGTGTGTGTGTGTGTGTGTGTGTGTGTGTGTGTGTGTGTGTGGTCTCACCACGTTGCTGAAAAAGGAGGTGTGTGTGTGTGTGTCTCACCACGTTGTGAGAAAGGGTGTGTGTGTGTGTGTCAGCATGTGTGTGTGTGTGTGTGTGTGTGTGTGTGTAGTCACCACCTTGTGGAGATGTGTGTGTGTGTGTGTGTGGTCTCACCACGTTGTGTGTGTGTAATCTCCTGCCACAGTGGAGAGTGTGTGTGAGTGTGTGTGTGTGTGTGTGTAGTCTCACCACGTTGTGTGTGGAAGTGTGTGTGTGTGTGTGTGTAGTCTCTGCGTTATTGTGGAGGTAATGTGTGTGTCTCTGTGTGGTATGTAGATCTCACTGCACGTTGTGTGATGTGTATTGTGTGTGTGTGTGTGTGTGCAGCCTGTGTGTGTGTGTGTGTGTGTGTGTGTAGTCTCACCACGTTGTGTGGAAGTGTGTGTGTGTTGTCTCACCACGTTGTGTGGAAGTGTGTGTGTGTGTGTGTGTGTGTGTAGTCTCTGCGTTGTGTGTGTGTGTGTGTGTCTCTGTGTGTGGTCTCACACCACCGTTGTGTGGAGAGTGTGTGTGTGTGTGTGTGTGTGTGTGTGTGTGTGTGTGTGTGTGTGTAGTCTCACCACGTTGTGAAAGTGTGTGTGTGTGTGTGTGTGTGTGTAGTCTCACCACGTTGTGTGGAAGTGTGTGTGTGTGTGTGTAGTCTCACCACGTTGTGTGGAAGTGTGTGTGTGTGTGTGTGTGTGTAGTCTCACCACGTTGTGTGGAGAGAGATGTGTGTGTAAGTCTCCTGCGTTGTGTGTGGAAGTGTGTGTGTGTATGTGTGTGTGAATCTCACCACGCGTTGTGTGGGAAGTGTGTGTGTGTGTGTGCCATGTGTGTGTGTAGTCTCACACCCTGTGTGGAGATGTGTGTGTGTGTGTGTGTGTGTGTGTGTGTGTGTGTGTGTGTGTGTAGTCTCACCCGTTGTGAAGAGGTGTGTGTGTGTGTGTGTGTGGTCTCACCACTTTGTGTGTGCAGTGTGTGTGTGTGTCAATCTCACCACGGGTGGCTTAGCAGGAAGTCAACCGTGTGTGTGTGTGTGTGTGGTCTCACCCACGTTGTGTGGAGTGTGTGTGTGTGTCTCTCTGTGTGTTGTGTAGTCTCTCACCACGTTGTGTGTGGAAGTCTGTGTGCTGTGTCTGTGCTGTGTGTGTGTGTGTGTGTGTGTGTGTGTGTGTGTGTAGTCTCCTGCGTTGAGGGTGTGTGTGTCTGTGTGTGTGTGTGTGTAGTCTCACCACGTTGTGTGGAAGTGTGTGTGTGTCTGTGTGTGTGTGTGTGTGTGTGTGTGTGTGTAGTCTCACCACGTTGTGAAGAAGTGTGTGTGTGTGTGTAGTCTCACCACATTGTGTGGAAGTGTGTGTCCGGGCAGGTACTCGACGTTCTGGTGCTGTGTGTTGATGATGTGTGTGAGTTTGGTGCCGTTAATCTCTTCCTCAAACACCCACATCTTCACCAGAGTCTCAAACTTCTCACTCACACTCCACATTGTATTTGGTGATCTTAGCTGAACCCCTGTAACACACACACCACACACACACACTTGTTTAAGAACATGATCATTACGGGGAGTGAGATTTTAAATGAAGTTGAGTTTGAATATAATTAGTCCCCACATTGGAAGGGTTACACACACACACACACACAAACTCACTCACTCACTTTGCAGCCCACCAGCCCTTGTAACACACACACACATATCACACATATATCAGGCATCACACACACCTTCAATTCAGAGACACATACATGTTATACAAACTTATACACACTCAAGTTATACTCACACACATACTGTACACACATTACACCCTTTCACACACACCTATATATGCTCATATTACACACAAACTAACCCTAACCCAAACCCACACAGACATGTATTACACAACTGCTCATTACACACACATTACACTCAAACACACACGCACATCTGACACAAGCACCCACGTATACACACACACAAGACTGTAAACACTTATCCTGCACAATCTGAGAGATAAGCAACACCCTTCATGCCAGAGTGTGTTGTGTGTGTGTGTGTAAAACGTACCAGTTGCCGGAGCCCACGATACACACTCTCTTCGCGCTCATGTTGCTGCTCGGACTCCACACCACTGTTGTTCCTCAAACTAACTTTCCTTCTCTACTTCCTGACACGCCCCTGTGTGTGTGTGTGTGTGTAGCTTCTGCAGAGCATGCTCATGTCATTGGTGTTCATATGTGTGGGGTGTGTCAGATTTTGTTGTGCTTTGGGAAGTGTATATGTACACACACACGCTCTTGTAATATATCTTGGTGACACTTCTATAGCCAGCGATATCAAGCATCACTACAGCTGCAGCTCTGACCCTGAACCCCGACCCTGACCCTGACCACAGTCACCACAAGCACATCTTTAACCTCTTATAGTTTCTCACATCAAACATCAACATTGACCATCACTTCTCCTCATGATCACCACTCCTCACAAACTACAACAATGTCCTGATAAACCAGATCATAGTCAAACCCCTACATACATGAACACACTCTCTCTCACACACACACACACATCCTGAAAGACAGGAATGAAACGTCTGTTTTAATGGTTTGTGGGGACATTGTGGTTTGTGAGGAGCGATGTTAAAAGAAGTGATCTTATGGAAAATGTTCTGTTTGATGAAGCTAATTAATGATCAACATTTTCCTCCAGCCAAAAGCAGCTCGTATATGATCAAAATAAGGCTGTGTTTCTTCATTTCAGCGAATTGATCAGGAAATATTTCAGCTCCATCTCATAACGTTAGATAGAAATCATTTAAAGAAGCATGAAGTGTTGGTTATCAAATGATTTCATTCTAAAAAAACGAAAAATAAAAACCTGCCTCAGGCTGTAAATGTTCATCAAAATACACAGATTTACACTGAAATTCATTGTGGCAGATGTTTTATCACCTCATGTTCCCTCCTTATTCTGACAATGTGACTTTTTAAACACTGGAGCTGTCTAATAGAGTCTCAAGACTGAGATACATGCTACTTTTTAATGGCAACCATTGACCAACTCAGCCAACATGACACATAGTTTAACGAATGCAACACCAGTCAAAGTTAAACATTAAAAATATAACATTTGAATACAATTAAAAAATAGAAGAGTGGTAGAATGGAAAGCAGGTTGAGCTCAACTGCAGCAGCCAGCTTCTCAAACATCTGCCTGATGGATGGATGATGGATGTATGGATGATATGATGTATGGATGATATGATGGATGGGTTGTATGGATGGATGGATTATGGATGTATATGGATGTTGATATGATGTATGGATATGATGATGGATATGATGGATTGAATGGATGATATGATGGATGGATGATGGATTATGGATGATATGATGGATGGATGATGGATTATGGATGATATGTGACTCGATCTGCCGTAATGAGTTGGAAGTCGGTGTTCTGTTATTTGTTAGATACGGGCTGGTTATGTTGAAAATAGCTACAAAAATATAGGTTATCTTTTTTTGGAGACCAGATTAATTTGAACTTTTCTTTTATATAAGACCATCGATATTTTGATGTTTATCCATAATCGGCCCGTATCTAGAAACTGACTTCCGACTCGTCTCGAATCTGATAATATTATGTATGGATGATAGATTATGGATGATATGATGGATGGATGATGGATGAGTTCAGAGTGTTGGATAAACAGCAAAGTTGGCGATTCCACACTGGTTCCTGTTGCGAGCGATTCGGATGAAACCCTTCTCACCCCACACAGTGCTAGCTAGAGAGAAACCTTTAGATTCCATCAGTGTTAAATGGATTGATAATTTAATGTTAATATACTTCTTCCATTTGTATTTCTTTTATATATAAATCAGCTATAATACTATAATAATGCAGAATATAATAATAGTAACATGTAAAGTTGTGGTGGCTCAAACTGCAAGGTTCTGCGAGGCAACTTGAAACAGATAATGACTGATGATTGACTCTGCCATATCCAGTTGGTTGATTTTGAGACAGTAATTTAGCTTTTTACATTTAAGTCAAACAAGATTTTTTGTAAATTGTATTTGAACATTCACTGGCTATTAAATTTACTCCGAGTTTGATCTGCATCTTCACAGTTTTCATGAACTGATTTAAAGACCTGTGTTGTGACTGAAAACGCTCATAATATTGAGCTACATAAATGGTATTAGTTTTGGTGGAAGTAAATGAGAGAATCCACGACCTTGTGAATAACGTCAGATATTTATATATTTCAATTGATCTTATCATTCATTCATTCATTCATTTTCTGGATGAACCGCTTCCAGATCCCGGTCCATGATTACTTGGGGGACAGGCCTCGAGACTTACAGTGCAAAGGCGAGATAATAACCCTGGGCAGGTGCCAACACACTGCAGACACCGCACTCATCATGTTTAATCTCTCTCACCTTTCTTATATGTAGTAATGTGTGTGTTGTTCTTGACTAGCCATTGGTTGGTTTTCTCGTTCGCTCCACCTGTACATGATTCACCACCCGGTTATCACACGCGGGATCATTATAGATACCTGAACACACACACACACACCATGTGGGACACTGAACCGGACATGTGGGACTCTGCTAATCATGTTTAGGGTTAAACTTTTCAGCTTTAGATGTTCATTGTGTTTCTTTTCATCTTTCTGATTTATTTTGATTTGTCATTAGTTTTATTTTTTTATTTTACTCGTATTAATACTCCAGTTACTTTCTGCTCTCTCGTAACGGTATTTCACCAACCCGAGGCCATGGGCGCTAATATTGCGTCTTGTATCGTCTGTCATTCCTTTGGTCAGCCTTTGTCTCTCTACTCATGTTGACATAAGTGCTATATGATACACTCACGAGGAACAAGGAAAATGTATCAATTCTAAGAAACTGAGGCAGAGACAAGATTTTAAAAATGTTGAAACAGAAGTGTAGTATGTGCTTTTATTTGAGTGAAAAACATGAAAAGTGGTGCGCAAGTGTAGTGGTCTCACTGCGCACCACTTGTATTGAATAATGTATGTAATATAATAATGAATTAAATAGTAAGAATCTCGTCACTGCTGTAGTGTGAAATTGTAAGGAGGTGTGTATGAAGTAGGGGTCTCGTCTCGCTGCTGCTGTAGTGTGGTGTGTAAAAGGGTGTGCGTGAGATTCTTTATGCGCTTCTGCTGTAGTGGTGTGCATAAGGGTGTGTAGTGCGGGGTCTCACTGCTGCTGTAGTGGTGTGTAAGGGTGTGTAGTGGGGTCTCACGCTGCTGTAGTGGTGTGTAAGGGTGTGTAGTGAGGTCTCGTCGCTGCTGTAGTGGTGTGTAAGGGTGTGTAAAATGAGATGTAAATGGCTGCTGTGTGAAGTGGTGTGTGAAAAGGGGTGTGTAGTGAGGTCTCGTCAGCTGCTGTAGTGGTGTGTGGGGAGTCCTGGCAGCTGCTGTAGTGGTGTGTGTAAGGGGTGTGTAGTGGGTCTCGTCGCTGCTGTGAGTGGTGTGTCACAGGTGTGTGTGGGGTCTCCACACGCTGCTGTATGAAGTGGTGTGTAAGGGAGGTGTGTAGTGGTCTGCCTGCTGTGAGTGTGTGTATAAGGAGGTGTGTGTAGTGGGGTCTCTGCAAATGCCATGCTGTAGTGGTGTGTCTCTGAGGGTGTGTGGTGGGGTCTCGCTGCTGTGTGTGAGTGGTGTGTGGGGTGTGTGTCAGTAGACCATGGCTGCTGTAGTGTGTGGGGTGTGTAAGTGGGGTCCTGTCGCTGCTGTAGTGGGGTGTGTAAGAGGTGTGTAGTCGTGGGGTCTCACACCGCTGCTGTAGTGGTGTGTGGGTGTGTGGTGAGTTCCATCCGCTGCTGTAGTGGTGTGTAAGAACATGTGGTAGAATCTCGCTGCTGTAGTATGTAAAGTGTCCTTAGTAAAGGTCTAGCCGCTGCCTGCAGTAGTGTGTAAGGTGTATGAAGTAAGTCTCCCACACACTTCTGCTATGGCTGGGCATGAGGTGTTGTAGTAAGGTCTCGTGTCTTTTGCTGTAGTAATTATTATGTGTGTAATGATGGTCTCCACACTGCTGTGAAATGAGTAATATAAGTGTGTAATGGGGTCTCACACACGCTATATAAATGTGTGTGAGGTGTGTAAGTGGGGTCGTCGCTGTGGTGTGTAAGTGTGTGATGTGGGGAATACGTCGCTGCTGTGGTGGTGTGTAAGGGTGTGTAGTAGGGGTCCTAAATCGCTGTAGTGGTGTGTAAGGGTGTGTGTAGTGAGGTCTTGTCGCTGTATGTAGTAGTGTGTATGAAGGAGGTGTGTAAAAGTAGGGTCTGGCATGGCCTGCTGTAGCAGTGTGAGTGTGTAAGGGTGTATGTAGTAGGGTCGTCCGGCTGCTGCCTTGTGGTGTGCATGTCACGGTGTGTAGTGGGGAGCCACGCTGTAGTGGTAATGAGAGGTGTGTAGTAAGGGTCTGCTTGGCTGCTGTGAAGTGGTGTGTGGGGTGTGTAGTGGGGTCTCGTGCAGCTGCTGTGTGAAGTGGTGTGTCTGTGGAGGGTGTGTGTGGGTCTCTTCTGCTGTAGTGGATATGTAGGTGTGTGTGTGGTGGGGTCTACCACTTGCTGTGATGGTGTGTGGGGAGGGTGTAGTGGGGTCTCATCGCTGTGCTGTAGTGGTGTGTAGGGTGTGTAGTGGGGTCTCCCCCGCTGTGTGATGGTAATATAAGGAGGTGTGTATAGTAAGTCTAAATGCTGCTAGCAGTGTGGGTATTATGTAGAAGTGTGTGTAGTAGGAGTCTCACCGCTGCTGTAGTAGTGTGTAAAGTGTAGTGGTCTGTGCTTGCTGCTGTAGTGTGTAAGGAGGTGTGGTAAATTCCACCACATGTGGCTTATTATGAGGTGTGTATAGTGGTCTGCAAATGCATGCTGTAGTGGTGTGTGTGTGTGTGAGTGCGTAGTGGGGTCTCACCGCTGCTGTAGTGGTGTGTAAGGAGGTGTGTAGTGAGGTCTCACCGCTGCTGTGATGTGGTGTGTGGAGGTGTGTGGGGTCTCGTCGCTGTGCTGTGGTGGTGTGTGGGGTGTGTGAGCGGAATGCAGCTGTAGCAGTGGGTGTGTAAGGTGAGTGGGGTCTCCCACAGCTGTAGTGATGGTGTGTAAGAAGGTGTGTAAGTGGGTCTCCCCTTTGCTGTAGTCAGTGTAAGGGGTGTGTGAGTGGGTCTCACGTCCGCTGCCTTGGCCTTGGTAGGGTGTGTGTATGAGGGGTGTGTGTGGGGTCTCACCGCTGCTGCCAAGTGATGTCTCAGGGGTGTGTAGTGGGGTCTCTGCTGTGTGTGCCCAGAAAGGGCCTGTGTGGGTCTCACCTTTCCTGTGTAGCAGTGATGTGTAAGGGTGTGTGGTAGATCCTGTGTGTGGCTGGTGTGTAATGTGAACGTGAGTGAGATGCAAATGGCTGCTATGCTTGCAGTGAGCCTGCAGGGGTTGTGTATGGTGAAGGGTCTGGCCTGCTGTGAAGTGTGAATGTCATGGGTGTGTAGTGAGGTCTGCGTCCCTGCTGTGTGGTGTGTAAGGGGTGTGTGGTAGAGATCTCACCGCTGCTGTAGTGGTGTGTATATGAAAAGAATTGTGTATGATGGGGGTCTGGCCGCTGCTGTGGTGTGTAAAAGGAGTGTGTGAGTGAGATACCACGCTGCTGTAAGTGGTGTGTAAAGGTGTATGAAGTAGGGGTCTCGTCTGGCTGCTGTGTAGTGGTGTGTAAGGTGTGTGTGTGGTCTCAAATGCTTCTTTCATGGTGGTGTGTAGGGTCATCCTGGTGGTCTCACATGCTGTAGTCAGTGTCTATGGAGGAGTGTGGTGGGGTCTCCACGCGCTGCTGCTGTAGTGGTGTCAAGAGGGTGTGTAGTGGGGGTCTCACCGCTGTAGTGGTCTCACTGGGATGGTGGGGTCTGGCCGCTGCATGTGGTGGTGTGTGGGGAGGAGATTGTGTAGTGTGGGGTCTCATCACTGCTGAAGTGGTGTGTAAGGAGGTGTGAAGGTGGGGTCATCCAAGCTGCTGTAGTAGTGTGTAAGGGTGTGTAGTAAGGAGTCTCCCCGCTGCCTGTAGTGTGACATATAAGGGTGTGTAGTGGGGGTGTCTGCTGTGATGTGGTGGTGGGGAGGGTGTGTAGTGGGTCTCCCCACCGCTGCTGCTGTGGTGTGGGGAGGTGTGTAGTAGGTCTCTCACCTGCTGCTGTAGTGGTGTGTAAGGGAAGGGGTGTGTGAGTGCAATTGTGTCACCGCTGCTGTGTGTGTAAGGGTGTGTAGTGGAGATGTAAGTACGCTGCTGTGTGGTGTGTGTAGGGTGTGTAGTGGGTCCTGGCACTGTAGTGTAAGGAGGTGTGTGTGGGGTCTCCACCGCTGCTGTAGTATTGTAAACAGTGGTCTCCGTCTGTTCCTGCTAGTGGTGTGTAAGGGGTGTGCTTGTAGTGGGGTCCCCGCTACTGTAGTGGTGTGTAAGGTGTGTAGTGAGGTCTACGTGATACGCTGCTGTGGCAAGGTGTGTGTAGTGAGAGATCTCACGCTGCAGTGGTATCACCCATGTGGTGCGTAATTAGAAATCCCGCGCTGTACTGTAGTGGTGTGCCAATATAAGGTGCTAGCATGTTGGTCTCCTCCTTTGCTGTAGTGGTGTGTAAAAGTTGACCTGACAGACCTACCGCGCTGCTGTAGTGGTAATATGGGTGTGTAGTGGGAATCCACTTGCTCTGCAACAGTGAGTAATGAGGGTGTGGCGTATGGTAATCTGCGCTGCTGCGCCATTGATGTGCCAGGGGTGTGTGATGGGGTCACACTCTGCTGTGAGGTGTAAGGGGTGTGTGGTGGGGTCTCACACTGCTGTAGTGGTGTGTAGGGGTTGTGTAGTGGGGTCTCCTGCTGCAGTGAGCCTGCAGGGCGTGGTGGGGTCTCTACCGCTGCTGTAGTGTGGTGTGTGAAGAATTAAATACTTAGTGGGGTCTGTGCTGCTGCTCAAGTGGTGTGTAATGGTGCATTGGTCTCCACACACCGCTTCTGCTGTAGTGTGGTGTGTGTATATGGGGTGTAGTAGGTCTGTGCATGCTGTGGTGGTGTGCCAGGGAGGTGTGTAGTGGGGTCAAATGCGCTGTATGTGATGGTGTGTGGGACATGATGGTCTCTACACACATGCTATGTGTGGGGTGTGTAGTAGGTTCAGCACTGCTGTGATGGTGTGTAAGGTGTAGTAGGGTCTCTCACCACTTTACTGTGAGAATATAGATGTGTTGAGGTCACCGCTACTGTAGTGGTGTGTAAGGGTGTGTGAAGGTGAAGGTCTCCGTGGCTGCTGTAGTATGGGGTGTGTGGTGGGAATACCACTGCAAGTGGTGTTATAAAAGGTGTGTGTGGTGGGGTCTCTGCAAGTAGTGTGTGTGACGTAGTAGAGACCTGCCTGGTGTGTGCAGGAGTCAGCACTGGTAGGGTCTCACCGCTGCTGCTGATGTGTGTGTAAGGTGTGTGGGGTCTAGTCTGCTGTAGTGGTGTGTAAGGTGTGTGAGTGGGGTCTGTACTGCAGTCTGTGGGTGTGTGTGGTGAGTCTCCGTCGCTGTGCTGGCAGTGGTGTGCTAAGGAGGTGTTATAGTGGGGTCTGTGCTGTAGTGGTGTGTAAAAGAAGGTGTGTCAGTGGGGTCTCACCGCTGCTGTGGTGATGTGGATATGCTGAGGGGTGTGTGGTGGGGTCTGGCATGTGAGTGTGCCTGGTGTGCAGTGGGGTCTCACGCTGCTTGCACCATGTAGTGGTGTGCAGGGGTGTGTATAGTAAGTCCTGCATACATTTCTGCCTTGCTGTAGTGGTGTCTAATAAAATTGCATGAAATGCAGGTCTCACTTTACTGTATGTGGAGTGTAAAGGAGGTGTGTATGTAGAGATGCTTATACGCTTTCTGTAGTAGTATTAAGGAGGTGTAGTGAGGTCTCTTACCGCTGCATAAGTGATATGCCATGTGGTAAGGGTCTCCCGCTGCTGTAGTAGTGTGTAAAGTGTGAGAGGTCTGGCAGCTGCATGGGGTAACGGTGTCGCCAGGAGGTCGTATGATGGGGTCATAAGCCACTGCTGTAGTGGTCAGGGTGTGCTGGTAAGGTCTCACATCTGCAGTGGTGTGTATGTAAGGGTGTGTGATGAATTCTGTCACTGCTGTGTGTGTGGTGTGTATATAAAAAGGTGTGTGTGTGTGGTCTATTACTTGTGGTGTCAGATTATAGCGTAATTAGGGGTCTCGTACTTACTGCAGTGGTGTATGAGGAGGCCTGTGGTAAGTCATGCTGTGTGATGGTGTAAGGGTGTGGTGTGAGATACCGTGGCTGCTGTAGTGGTGTATGGAGGGTGTGTAGTGGGGAATCTCCTTTGCTGTAGTGGTGTCTGTGAAAGGGTGTGTAGTGTGGTCTCTGCCATGCCTGTAGTGGTGTGAGGTGCAATGGTCTCCCGCTGCCGCCAGCTGGTGTGGAGCCTGTGAGATTCTGTGTTGTGTGGTGGTGTGTGTAGGGTGTGTGTGGTCTCCCGTCGCTGTTGTTGTGTGTACAAAAGGGAGGGTGTGTGGTAAGTGCAGCCGCTGTAGCAGTGGTGTGTGTGGGGTGTGTGATGGGGTCTCACCGCTGCTGTGTGGTGTGTGAAAGAGGGTGTGTGATTCTGGCAGTGGTGTGTGTGGGGTGTGTGTAGTAAATTCTCTCCCCCACCGCTGCTGTAGTGGTATGTAAAAGGTGTGTAGTGTAGTCTAAACTAACACTTGCCGTGGGTATTATAGGGTGTGTGGTCTGCCACTGTAGTGAACAGGCCAGCAGTAAGAGACCCTGCACTCTGTAGTGGAAGTGTATGAAGGTGTGTAGTGGGTCTCACTACCCACTGCTGTATGTAGTGGTGTGTATATGAGAGGTGTATGGTGGTCTCCCGCTGCTGCTTAGTGGTGTGTAAGGGAATAATAGTGGTCTCTCACACTGCAGTAGTGTGTAAGGAGGTGGGGGTGCAGCTGTAGTGGTGTGTGTAAAAGGGTGTGTGTATTGCAGGTCTCCACTGCTGTAGTGGTGTGTAGGGGGTGTGTAGTGGGTCTCCACCGCTCTGCTGCCAATCATTGTGTCCTCAGAGTGTGTAGTAGAGATGTAAATCGCTGCATGTAGTGTGGTGTGTAGTGTGGTCTGCCGCTGCTGTAGTGGTAATGAGGTGTGTAGTGGGTCTCACCGCTGTAGTGGTGTGTGAAGGGTGTGTGTGCGGTCCGCTGCTGTAGGGTGTGTGGGGTCTCCACCATGCTCTGCTGTAACCAGGGTGTGGTAGAGATGGTCTCACCGCTGCCCTTGAGTGGTGTGTATGTCAGAGAATGTAGTGAAGGGTCTCGTCGTCGCTGCTGTAGTGGTGTGTAAGGGTGTGTAGTGGGGTCTCACCGCTGCTGTAATGGTGCAGGGAGGCTGTTTTGCCGTTGATTCCCACTGAGATCGGCCCCACATTAGCCACAGCGTATTGCAGCAGCTGCTCGTTGTTACGGGGAAGAATCTTGTAGCCTGAACAGAAGCCGGCTCTGCCTTTCAACGTGTAGCGACATGAACCCACCTGAATGAACAAACAAACACACAGACACGAACAACATAACACACACATTAACATTTCAGTTTTGGTTTTATTTTTTAATGTGAAAAACAAATGATAAACTAATCCTCAGCAACACTGTCTTCCATCAGCACTGCTCCGTCTGCTCTACAAAGCAAGAAGTTACACAAGAATCCACAAAGGAAACGAGACCCTTGAGCCAAATGAGAGTTTCAACACAAACCTCCAACAAAAACGAGCACCAACACACATTTGCACAACAATTAGCACCACGAAAACATGCAACATGCATGTTTTCTTTCAAGAGAAAGAAATGAATAATCTGATTAAAACTGGCTGTTGTCCGCGTAGGTGATTCATCTGTTTCATCAGATTTTTATATTGTTCACACATTGATCGCTAGTCAAACGGAATCACATCTGCTCAAGTGCTTTATTGATGTTCCATGTGTTCCACTACACATACATTGTTACTTTCTACTACATTCATTTTTACTCATTTACTGTAACATCTAAAAACTACTTGATTCAATAATTCTATTCAAATATTCTAACAAAGTGCAGTTTAGCATCCAAAGAGTCAGGTGCCATAAGACAACAGGTACAAATACTGTACATATAGTGCAAATATACATTAAGGATTAGGTGTAGGGTTAGGGTTACACTAAATATTTATATATTATACATTATATTATAGCCTAGAGTTTGAGGAATTAACATCTTGTCTGTTGAAAAACATTTGGTATAATCCAATCAATACCTTGAAACCAGAAACTGCACCATCCCCATGTTCTGTTTGTGTGTGTGTGTGTGTGTGAGCGTGAGGTAGAAAAGTCCAGGTTCAGAAAGTGAAATTCCTGCCAGGTTTACCTCTGAAACCACTCAAAGTGACACTGGGTCTAAAGCTGTATTTGAGGTGTTAATGTCTCTAACAGTTAATGGACACTTTTAGTTCATTTATGATGAGACCAGTTCCACCCTGAAGACTGCTGTTAGACTTTGTTCATGTCAAATGTTTGAGGTACGAATAGGACTGTTCGTGCAGCTGCAGCTTTAAGTTGTGGTGTTGGATAAATCTGGCAGGGATTGGACGTTGTGAGACCAGCTTGTCAGATGTGTGCACCTTGTGTTCGTAGGGGTAGAGCTGGTCAGAGTCGATGCCCTTGTTCCTGATGACGTACAGGAAGGATTTAGTCAGGTATCCGCCCAGACAGCCATGGTTGCCTAGTGACGAGCTGCAGTCCAGCAGGTTCTGGGGACTGAGTGGCACCAACGAGCCTGAACGCCTCTTCATCTGGCCCTCTAGCGCTCCCACTGCACTGAACGCCCAGCACGACCCACACGGACCCTTCAACAACACACACACAAACAACACTGGGGTGATCTAGTGGTTAGAGTACTCGCCTCTGAACCAAGAGTGTAAATGCAGCATTTCAGAATCAGCATCAGAATTGCGCTTATTGGCCAAGTATGCGAACAATCACATACAAGGAATTTGGTTCTGGACGATGGTGTCTCTCACGCACAACAATATAAAAACACAGCAATATATAAATGACACAATAAACAATATACTGAACAATATAATATACAATAATATACAATCTACAATATAATACACAATATAGATTTAAATTTATAAACATAAAAATAAATATTAACAATGTGTCTAAGTATTATTTACACATGTTTATACCATTTGTAAATATAAAAATATGTATAAGAAATATGTACATACATATACACGTACACACATATATACATATGCATATACACGTATGTGCGTGCATACAATTTCCTGTACACATATATACACACACATACACATACGTACACACGCATACATACACACCTGTACACGTACATATACTACACACATACATATATCCACATATACACATACACATACATACATACACACATTTATACACCTAACAATCTAAATACAAAAAAATACAGAATTACAGAAATGGACACCACAGAGCGTACATAAAGTGCAGTTGCAGTCTTATAGTGTGAAGCAATGTGACAGCTCAACTGTTTAGGAGAGAGATAACAAGGGGAAAAAACTATTCCTGTGTCAGGCAGTCCTGGTCTGCAGGCTCCTATATCGTCTGCCACTTACACTGGTCAGCATGAAACACACACACACACACCTGGTTCTGCACAGGGCTGACAAAACCCTTTTGGGTCCAGTCCACTTGAGGAGGTAGAGGCAGTTCTGTCAGGAAGCTGAAACTCTCATTAACGTCAAGATGAGGAAAGTCGTTAAAATCCACTTTCAGACCATTCAGCTGTTTGTTCACTTCCTCTGCTGTCTGCACACACACACACACACACACACAGGCCTGATGTGAGATGATAGATTTCATCAGGGCAGTTGGTAGTGTAACGGTTAGAGAGTTGACTTAGAGACCGGAAGGGTGCTGTTGAGGTACACTGTTAGAAATAAAATGGTATTATTGTTCTGTCTTTATGGAGCTGGCTACTGTTAACTAGCAGGTGTTTGTGATTGGTGTAAAATTGGCATGTGGAATCTTGCACCACAGTGCGCTCTTAGCAACTGCCAGATGGGGTCTAAGGATGGAGTCCACCCTGGTCAAGATTGAAACCAGAATTTGTGTCTCTATTCATCAAAATGTATGACTTTGAAAGACCAAACGCACAGAACTCAAAGATATGAGTGTAACTTGCACAAGCTGAACATCACAATACTCTTTACCTCCAAAACACCATCTTAACCTGACTGGGATTTAATGTTACACATGTAGATTTGCCTAATGTAGTACATTCCAGCCCCAGGAGCAGACAGCAGCAGGTCTCGTGTTTCAGTACCATGTCTGACAGCTGGTTGATGCTCGTGCTGTAACTGTGGTGTTTCTCTGCATTGTGCTGCATCACCTCCTTCACATTCTGCTCCCAAACTGCTCTCCTGTGCCACTCCTCCATCTGCAACAAACACACACACACACACACAGTCTTGTATTACTATCTTTGTGAGGTCCTTCCATAGACTCCCATAATGACTAGATGTATATAATTCTACACCTACACCTAATCCTAACCCTAACCCTAACCCTAAAGTACATAATTTCACACCTACACCTAACCCTAACCCTAACCTCTTTTAGTTTCTCAAATAAAACAAGCACATTTTCTATAAAGTCATTTCTCCTCATGGGGACCTCTCAAATATCCCCACAAAGCCCAAAAAACAGATAAAAGTGATTTTAGGGGACAAAAAGGTCCCCACAATGCGATAAATACATGAACACACACACACACACACACCTACATACACATAAACAGGCTAATGGCACTAGGGTTGTAAATTGAAAACAAACTCTAACCCTGGTCTCAGAGAAGAAATATCCACTGCACACCCTCTCTACTTCAGGCTCATCATGTCGTGTCTTTTCTCATCCTGTGTTCTGTGCAGCTAAACTTTGTAAATAACTACTGCACATCCTGCTCTCTCTTTAAAATGCCTATTTTTCACTATTTTACAACAATATCCACATTTTCTATTTCTATTAATATTAGTATCTTGTGTATTAAAACATATTTTTAAATCTTGTTGCTCTTAATGCCTTAATTCCTCTTAACACCAAACACCAAAGCTATGCTGATTCTGATTCTATTTGTTCTTTTTATCATTTTACAGTTATACTGTTAGTTGCTTATGCTGAAGTGTTGCTCGTTTGTCTGAGCTGAATGTTTGTGTGTGCGTGTGGGTGTGTGTGTGAAAGAGAGAGAGAGAGAGAGAGAGAGAGAGTATGAAACTCACAGAATTGTTGTATTTTTTATTGTGTTCAGTTTTCCAGGACATCCAGTAACCATCGAGACTCTCATCACAGCAAACCTGCAAACTCAGCAGGAGAACCAGAACACATCTGTACACCATCTTACCTGCACACACACACCAGCTTAGATTACACACTTCACTTTTGGTGAAATTTTGTCAGTAGGTGGCGCTGGAGAACACACCTATCTCAGCTGGACTGATCACAAGAACCAGATAGAAACTTGATACCTGCTTGAAGTGCTATCTTATACCAACCTTAAACACATGAAGCTTGTTGCTGCATCTACTTTGAATTTTGCATTAGAAAATGGTACTTTTTCAACCCAGTCCTAATGTCATTGTTGATTCTTTGTGAAATGGTGTTAAATGAAATCCTTAATCAGATAATTATTAAAAGCATGGCCACCACGGCTGCATAAATTAAAATCAACGTGGCGTTATTACAACAAATGGGTCCAAATCACTAACGCTTGGTCTGATCGGCACCAAATTTGGTAAACATGTGTACGGTACTACTACAAAGACGTGTGCAAAAATGTATGGACATCATTTCATTTTCATGAAAACATTTTAGTTGAAATTCCAGAAATGATTGTTTTAAGTTGAGGTGAATGAAAGAAGTATGTTAACATGACTTTAACTCATTCATTCGCTCATTCATTCATTATCTCAACTGCTTAATCCCAACCGGGATCGCGGGAGGACCGGAGCCTGTCCCGGGAACTTACGGGCGCAAGGCAGGGACCAACCCACATTAACATGACTTATTGATTCATTTTTACAGTGTTGAAAACGTGCATATTTTTTAAACAGCAACTCCTCCAGCACTTTAACTCCAGTTCAGTTTTGTACACAGTTTAAACTTGTAGTGAAGTAAGACTAGAAGTTCGTGTAGTTGACTGCAGAAGCAGAATTGTGCACTTTGTCCAGCTGTGAGGGTAGTTTAGGTGTAAAAAAGTGGTTAACAGCTGCAACTGGGTTACTTCACACCATCTCTACACACCTCCCACCACCATCTCCTTCAACCAGCAAACACTCAGTGCAACTAACATTGTGAAAGAATACAATAAAATGGTGTTAGTGTAAAGACATGAGGAGTGCTGCTCCAACACGCTGCAAAAGATCAAACAAATAACACAGCGCAGGATTATAAAGTAGAGGATGAGCAGAACTGCACTCACACACATGATACAGCACGAAAAACTCATATATAATATAATATAAAATATAAAAATGCAGTTGTAGATAAAATAGATGAAAGTAAGTCAGACTCTAGAGGATATTACAATAACAAACACTTTAACTCTGCTGTAATAATTCTGTGTCACCGCTGAGAAATAATATAAATGTCAACTGCATGTTAAAATATGAAATATAGTTTATAAATTGTCACAAGTTCACCTTGAGTGCATCATCATAACCACGCATGCAGACGTACACCAGCACCTACTCTCACTTCAGCACCAGCGTGTGTGTGTGTTCTTACCCGAGTGGTTATGTAGAAGTGTAGAGTGTGTAACCGGGCTGCTCATCTCCGTTATAAACACTTTGCAATGCGGAAGTCACAAACATTTCCTCATTTAACAACACACACACACTCGTCCACTTCCTCCCTCTCTCTCTCCCCTTCTCATCATGTGAGTATAATTACGACTGAGATACAGACACACACACACACACACACACAAAGAACCATACACACAAAAACACACACACATAGAAATGCACACACAAAATCCCCAAAGCCTGTGAAGCAGTCAGCAGTGGTGTGTGTGTGTGTGTTACACACATTTCTGGAAACAGCGTGAGCAGAATGCACCTCAAAATGACTACAACCTGCTTCAAAACTGTTCTCTCACACCAAATGTGCACACACATATACACACACACACACACACACACTACATGGAACACCGTCACAATTCACATTCTTCACACTGCACATTTAGTCAATGTCAATAAAAAACTAACAGAGTAAAAATCTTGTTCTGCAGAATGATCAAACACTGAAATATCATCATTATAACCTAGAGGAAAAAGTGATGCAGTGCTTAATCAATGTGTTCAAGTTTTGACTGTGAATACAGTTTCAAACTAAACGTAAAGTATTTTGAGAACAGTGTATAAACTGTGTTAAATTGTTTTTGCTGTTTGGTGACGCTGGTTTAAGGAATAGACAACTAGGGTTTGGATTCTGAGAAAATTGTTAGTGTACAAAAAAGTGTGTAAGCGCTTGAGAAAAACTGTAACGATGCATTACAACTTCAGCACAGAGCAATATAATGTGAGATTATACAATTCCAACACATCAATCAAACAACTTTAGGGTTTTGCAGGATATTGTAGCTAGATGTTTACAGGCAATGTTCTAGCCAGTTTGTTGCAATTTAAATTCTGAACACAAAATTGAAGAAAATGTGCAACCAGTCAACATAAAACATTATGGACGAAGCTACAGAGCTACATAAGCAATAATTTATTTTAAATTATATTTATTATTACACAATACATAACCCAACAGACGGCCAAGTTTTTCAACTAAATTCAGAATGAATGTAATTTCTAAGTTTCAAATTGTGTTGAAAAAGTGTTGTAGTATTTGACAAAGCACTGTGTCCCATTATAACAGGATTTGATCATAATACAAACTGTGTTAAGTGCTTATAGACTTTGTGAGGAGAACAAACTGCTTTGTGTGATGTGTATAAATGTGTTTAGTGACTGCAGATTGGAGCAAAGAGAACTGTTTGCAAAAGAAGTGTGTAAGTGCTTAAGGAAAACAAAATGCAACCAAAAAACTGTGCTGTTTGGGAGTGTGTCTTCCTGTGTAAAGCTGTCAACTGTGTGTGTGTGTGTGTGTGTGATGTGCGTTCATGTATTTATCGCATTGTGGGGACCTTTTCGTCCCCTAAAATCACTTTTATCTGTTTTTTGGGGCTTTGTGGGGACATTTGAGAGGTCCCCATGAGGAGAAATGACTGAAATGTGCTTGTTTTATTTGAGAAACTAAAAGAGGTAAACAATGTGCTTTTGGTTACTGAGCTTAAGGTTAGGGTTAGGATTAGGTGTAGGTGTAAAATGATGTATTTTAGTCATTATGGGAGTCATTGGAAAGACCTCACAAAGATAGTAATACAAGACTCTGTGTGTGTGTTTGTGTGTGTGTGTGTGTGTGTGTGTGTGTGTGTGTGTGTGTGTGTGTAAAAACAAGGAGCACTGGAAGTATAATTCATCACTAAATTTAAAATAGATTAATGCAGTCAATAAGCGAGGGCTAAAATCATATGTAAAATATTTTACCATTTAAAATAAGTGCATTAGAGAATTTGGCAGGTGATGCATACTCCGGCCAGCAGAGGTCGCTCTCTCCCTCTTCTCCCCTCTTCACGTCTCCATTTATTCTGTAATCAACAACTGAGCGCTCCCACCTGGTTTCTGTCCTTTATCACGCTCCATTGTGTAAATGTGCATTAAAACAGACTGCAATGATTAGCAAAGTGCATAAACCTATATTTTAATCACTGTTTAGGTCTAATTGCTTTGGTAATATGGGTGTGCACCAAGTGGAGCCAATGTCCTTATTAATGACAGCAATGAGGACTAAACAGTTGCACACTTGTCTGTTATTTTGCTGCATTTGTTATCCATGGAGCATTAACTGCACTAAAAATTCAGTGTTCACTGCAGTCTTTGTCAAGTCACACAACTATACCTGTTACCATAATATTCCATTAATTTGTGATGTCATAATTGCTGTGATTCTGCCTGCAATGCCTGGGTTCTGGTGCAGCACAATCCACGAGACCTTCATCTGGCATCGAGGCCCATCTGCTTCAATCCCTCACAAATACAGTACCAACAACAAGACAAGAACTGTTATCATGTAAATGCTACCCTGTTTCCCATCACTATACATTTAACTGTATCTCGACAACAAAGTTGCTAAATAACACTTTCATTTTAGGGTTTAGAGGCGACTCCAAAACAGAAGTGATTCCGTGGTTCTAGCTAGCTGAAATAAAAAAGTCCACATGTTACAATGACATTTATTTGTACTTGGGTGAATGTAATGAGTGCATGTCGTTTTCGATGTGTTTTCTCGTGTTTTTCCCACAGTGAGGTGAGGTTGCATTGTTTTGAAGCGACTCTTGAGCTCTGGACGGTTGCGGATTCGACATTTTGGCGCCGGACGCTGTTCTCCCTCGCGCAGGGCGGAAGTGTCTCCAGGCAACGCGCTGTTGTCTTCCGGGAGGCGGGGCTGCGCAGTGCGCCTGCGCGGAGGGAGCGTTGGCGTGTAACGAGAAGGAGCTACGAGCGAGATGGCGCATTACCGAGTGAGTTAAACCTTTACCGTGTGTTAAAGAGGCGTTTACGCGCTGGACGTGTGGCTAGAACTGGGCAGCTGTTAGCTCGCTGCTCGGCTCGGTTGTGTCGTGCTGAAGGAGCTTTGTCGGCTCGTGTTTGAACAGGTATGAGGCACTTTCACAGCTGCTGTCTGTCAGCCCTTTAAACCTGATCAGCTCGGTTAACGCTGCTGCTCGTGTCGGCGTCAACTCTACAACCCGCTTTAACACACCTGAACCGAAACTAACCCTGGTTCCTGCTTGACTTGTTCTTCACAAAGCCACAGCGTTTCATTACTGATTTTACACATGGAAGACGTGTTTATCAGAGACGCTTGTCCTGTGATCTACACGGTGCCTCTAGTTGATGTGCTATTATTGTTTCAGTGGACTCAGGTGTGTCCAGACTGTTTTAAAGGAGGGCCAGGTTTGATCAGAAAGAGCCCGAGTACCAACATGACATTAATTAAAATTTAAAACATTTAATCACATAACATTGTATTCATATACAACATTTTGGATAATAAAGTCCTACCATATTATATAGCATAGTTTTTGAATTGTAGTCCTTAACCAAGGTAACAGTCTCATAATTAAGTTAAAGTGTGTGATTATTTGTCATTGTGAACACAGCACAGCTCCATAAGCACATGTGAGCTCTGCAGTTGACCGATCCGTGAAGGAGCAGTGGACAGCGGACACGCAGCACTTCGAGAGCAGTACTTGAGGACGGTGCCTTGCTCACGAGTACCTTAATGGTACCTTTATTGGCCAGGGATTTGAACCAGCAACCCTCCGATCCCAAGACCAACTCCCTGAGCATTACACTGTCCCAATAGGCAACTAATGTTGCTTCAGTTTTCAGAGAAGTGATACTGTAATAATTTCCACTTCTCCTGATGCTTTTACTGTCAACAATTGTCACTTGCAGTAACGATGACAGCAAATGTTCTAGAGCCAGACTATTATACAGGAACTCCGTCAGTAGTGTAACAGTTATAGCGTTCACCCCATGATCAGAAGGTTGCTGGTTTAACTCCCATCCCTAAGCACTGCTCCCTTGGTGTTGCCCATGTCAGCTGTCCGCTACTCCTTCATGGATGGGTCAGATACAGAGCTCACATGTGGTGCAGTGTGGGCCGTGTTCACAATCACAAATTTTCCCTCACTCACCATCAATGTTGTTTATTCCATTTTGGTTTAAATTTTTCCATTTTCACTGTTTTTCCAAGTCGCTGCAAAACACTTTCAGCTGCATTCAGGTGTATGAAAATAAATAAGTAAATTCAGTTTAATAAAGAGGAATAATAACTTCTCTGTCCATGTAATGGAGTCTGTGGCTAGAGGCTGTGTAGAGACACTGGACATTGATCTTAAGCTAAAATGAAGCAGCCACTTCAACAGGAAAATGCATTTTCTCTCTAGACCAAGTTCTTTTAACACATCAGTGTGCTACTTGGATTTGCCCTCAGGCCCCCGAGTCGAAGCGTGAGCAGTTCCGGCGCTACCTGGAGAAGGCCGGCGTGCTGGACAGTCTCACTAACGGTGAGTTCCCAAAGTCAACGCGAGTGATTATCTGTTGATCAGTTCTCTGGTGTAAACACGCTGGATGTTGAAGGTTGTGCAGCTGAACCCTTTATTCTCCAAACTGCAGTGTTGGTGGCGCTGTATGAGGAGACGGAGAAACCCAACAACGCCCTGGAGTATCCTCTGTGTTGTGCTCAATTCCTCCATTTAAGATTCTTTACTCGTCACATTCATATTTACAGGTTCAACACAGAGCGTAATGATTAGTTCCTGAGATTGAGAAAATGTAAATGGAATATGAACTGATTAAATAAAATATATATAGAATTTTATGACACTTTTATTGTATGTGGGAAAGGTAGCGCTTGCGTCAGGCATGTCCAAATCTGAGGTGGGATGTTATATGGCCCGCGCCTTCTGTCTTAAAATGTATGATGTCATTTTGTCCCAAAATTCAGAGCACATAGTGGAACGTTCACCAGCAAAATCTCTTGTCTTTACGCGCTCAACTCTGCCTTCCTCATTTAGCAAATTTACATACCAAGTTACAATCATCATTTTTCCATATCACATATACATGTTGTGTTAGTTCAGCTTGTGTATCACAGCCCTTTGTCCTGGCGATGCTCTGTGTGTGTGTGTGGTGCCTTAACATGAGTGTGTCAGCTTCATAAAGCAGCACCTGGGCGTTGGGGGGCCGGAGACGGCGGACGTGGAGACGCTGCGTGTGGAACTGGCCGAACTGCAGCAGAAATACGACCAGCTGCTGGAGGAGAACCGAGAGCTGAAGAACAAGGTCAGACCTGACCCTGCACTTGTGCTGTTATTCATGTGCCTCATTTATCAGTGGGGTGGTGGTGGTGCTGCTGGTGTTGGTGTACTGGTTAGTGTACTCAGCTGTGGGTTCAAATCCTGCCTCCAGCACCACCGCCACTGTGTCCCTGAGCATGACCCTTAACCCCACCTTGCTGCAGGGAGAGTGTCACTGACATTAGCAGATGGAGACGAGCGTCTGCTAAATGCTGTAAATGTAAATGCTGCAGGGCTGGCTGATATCACCTCCACTCACTATCACCATTGATCCAACATTTCAGCTCAAACACCATTAACCAACTGTTGTTTACTTTTAGGGGATGTTTTTGGTCTTTTGTGTTCATTGTCACTCTGTTGCTTAGTATTTGTTTTTAAGAAATTTGTTAAAATCCACAAGAGCAAGACAATTAAAAATCAAAAAAAGAATCAAAACCGATATTCAGAACCTGTTAATATACTTAATTTTATTCATTATTACTTCATTATTATTTCATTAATGAGAAAATTCAGTTAATGCCTCTAATATGCACCATTTTACTAGTAAACCATATCCCAGTTTTAATAATGGAGCATGTTTACAGTGTGTATCTTGTTGGCGAACTATGAGGGGGGAAAATATACCAAAATAATCATTTATTAATCATCAATATAAAAATTTGAGGTGGTATCATCCAGCCCTGTCATGATTGACGCATTTCTCCTGCTTCTCCTCAGCACCTCTCCCTTCTTCTGTAAACTTGGAAAGATCAGAATTCTAAAAGCCCCTACGATTCTTCTCCTTTTACGTATTTAAATAGTTCAATGCTACACAGCTGTATGATTGCGGAGCCGGAGCGCTGGTGTTTGGCACTAGCAGGTGTGCCGTGTGGTGTGTTAATGTGTGTAGTGTAGCTGCTGTTCAGCGTATGTAGAGTCTTCTGAACAACTCTTAAACTAGAGGTGCATTTCCACCAGACACCACCAGTGTGACTGCTCATGTGAGTAATGTATGAGAGAGTGACGAGTGTTTCTCCTCCTGCAGCTGCTGCAGTACGAACCTGCTGGAGAGGAGCGAGGAGCACAGTGAACACTTTTCACTGTAGAATAGATTTTCTTTCAGTATGTTTTCTAAATAAGGTAGTCTTAATAATAAAGTAATAAAATAATAGTCTTGTTATTGGGACAGAGTTGTGTTTTCACATGATTTGAATGACGAATAAATTAAGTTTGTTATTGCACTGATTTCTTGTGTCTTTTTATACATTCTACAATTCTGTCATTTCACTGATGCAATCTACACGCTGCTGAAGGTATTTTCTGAAGTAAAGTTTTTAAATCTTGAACTCATAACACACTGCAGATAGCCATGTTCTGCATCAGGTGCCCCTTTTCCACTGCATTTGGGAACCAGCAGGAACAGGCCACGTTCCACCGACTAGGCCACAGGGAGCCGGGTCACAATTACTACACAAAGCAACAGTAAATAACGGTGTGGGGAGATTTTTAAACATCTAAGAGCAGCGTGCTCTGACGCATCTCACAGGCAAAGGAGTGTGACACTGACAACATCAGGCCTCATTCAGCAAACGCTCTCAAGAAGAAACTAGTTCTTAAATCCCACTAATGCAGTTCATGAGCTGAGATGCTGCAGCACAACTTACTGTACCATCACATAGAATCTTGTATAGTTTAATGTGAGACTCCACCACGTCCTGCCTGAGGATTAGTCTGTACACATGCAGCTGTTCTCAAGTTTAATCACATTCAGTACTTTTACAGCTTTACAATGTAGTCCCCGACTTGTGTTCTGATGACCGCATTGTAACTTGACAATATCGTAAGTTGAGACATACTACACCACCAGCAGGAGACACACTTAAACGTTTGGAGGACATTTTTCATTAAAATTAGGCGTTGAAACATCAAAACCCCAGAAATAAGTTCTCACTGTAACAGACACCTGAACTCTGGTGATCACCAAGTTGGAGCTGTGTACATCACTGAAGCCACATACGCTGCTACATCTGTCTGCTGCATGATAACAATATATAAATATTTTTAGTGTTGACATCAGATCTTGAGGGCCATCTGTACCTCAGCGTTAAGACGTCAATCCAACACTTTTATGGGTTGACATATGTAAGGATCCCGGGTCCAGCAGAGTTTTGGTGCGGGTTCAGAGCTGAGTACAGCCCCAATTTTAACTTGGGTGCCATTAACCAAAGCTCCAAACCTGAGTCGAGTCGAGTCGAGTTGTAATACGCCGCATGTGAAAGAGACAGGCCTGACCGGTCCAACTTTAACTGCACTCCTGCGTTTATGTGACGCACGGCTGGTGATGCTGCTCATCATGGAAAAATATCACATCCCTTTAGAAATGTATACAATTATTTATTTACACAATTGTGTAACACAAGTACATGTTTTGAGGCTGCATTACACTACACGTTGTTCTTGTATAACTGCATGTAACAAAGAATCTTGAAATTTGTCTTTCATTAAAAAACACAAGATGAGAGAAGCTGCACCTTGTCCAGACTGATACTTGCACCTTATAAAGACACAGCTGGTTCATAAAGAAACAATTAAAATGCAGTCAATACCTTTACACTAAACGACCGTGTTAAAATCTGTATACATTTAAAAACACATGCAGAGCTGGGGAGCAGCTAGTTACTATTAGCAACACTACTAACTTTACACAGTAACAATGCTACTTTAGAAATGCTTAAAAAGTAACACAACACTGTTGTTGTTACAGAGAAGTAATGTTTTACTCTTCACAGGGACCACTGGTTCTACTAGCAGCTGTTTGTGACTGGTGTAGAATTAGCAGAGCTGGCATCTGGTATCTTGTATCACAGCACACTCTTGGCAGCTGCTAGCTGGAGTCAGAGTCTACCTTGGCCAAGATCTAGATGTAGTTCTTTGTGGATTGTAGTGTAGTAACTACTGTATTAAAACAGGAGCCTGTTGTGGAGCTTAGGTACTTGAAATCAGAAAGGTACCGTCTCCAACACGAGGTTTAGCCCACCCTTTTGTGTAGAGCTCCTTCCATTTCTTAACTTTCAAGGTTCTCAAGGTTTCTCTCTAGTTCTGGAATAAAGCCAGACTCTAACCCATGACCTCTTGGTCCATAATTGAAAATCTCACCGCTGGGCCATCACCATCATCTCAAATCTGCAGGTCCGTTGCCGCTCTCCTGCTGCTGGCGCTGCTGGCTAGTGAAGTCCGGCGGTTGGGCGAGAGGGCGGGGCTGTGCCGCGACTCCGAGCTCCCGTCGACCGCCGACTCGGGTGTGTGGGGCCGACTAGACCGTCTCGAGTCTGGTTTCGGCAGGGGTCGGGCGCGGCCAGCGGCGTAACCACAGCGTGACCGGGATCCCACCGATTCACCGCTGTCGGAAACGTTGTCTTCTGCCACCGTGCCGCAGTTCCAGGGGCCGCTCACTCGCCGCAGCCTACGAGTGGCTCCAGTGGGGCAGGAGGCCGAGTCTCCGGCGGGGAGGGTGGGATAGTCGGCGCTCTCCGTCTCTAGCTCCTGTGAGTGCGTAGTGGGCAGCTGGTCCAACTCCTCACCTTTGTCCTTTTTGAAGGCAGGTGGAGATCGAGCCCCACAGCTAGTGTTGTTGGAGTTGCTGTTGCGCTCGGTGGGGCTGGGCACACTCTCTTTGCTGTCCTTCTGCCCCTCTGAGCAGGCTTTGCCCCCCAGTTGTCCTTGAACGGGCGGGAAGGTGGAGGACGCGCTAATGAGAGGAGGGTAGGCCGGGCCGTTGGCCTGCTTTTCCAGCAGCAGAGTGTAGCCGCTTGGGGCGGTGGGGATGGTGGCTTTGCGGCCCTGGGTCATGCACACTTGGTGCACTACAGAATTCTTTTTGGACTTGCTGCAGTAGTCGTCCAAATCATCCTTCAGGTGTGGGTAGTAATCCAAAATGCCCTTCTTTAGCTTCTTGTAAGCCAGATGCATGATCTCCAGCAGGCTGAGGAAGAGTGAGACAGCAGCAATGACCTGCATGAACACCATGAAGATGCTCTTTTCGGTGGGACGCGAAACAAAGCAGTCCACCACGTTGGGGCATGGCTCCCGCTTGCATTTGTACATGGTCTGCAGGTGGTTCCCGTACAGCAGGTGCTGTCCCAGCATGAAGCCCACTTCCACCACCGAGCGGGTGACGATGTGCGCGATGTAGGTGCGCAGCAGTGAGCCCCTCAGCGGCGCCTTGTTCAGCTTCCCCTGGTCTATCTGCCTGAGCTCCCGCTCGATCCTCTTGCGAGCCTCCACATGCTCGGAGTCCAGTCCCTCCATCTCCCTGCGCAGTGCCACCTTCCTGCCATGCCGCTCCTTCTCCAGCGCCCGCAGCCGGTAGATGGCGTGGCCCATGTAGACCAGCGAGGGCGAGGACACGAAGATGACCTGCAGCACCCAGTAGCGGATGAGGGAGATGGGGAAGGCGCGGTCGTAGCAGACGTTGCGGCAGCCCGGCTGCTCAGTATTGCAGATGAAGTCGGCCTGCTCGTCGTTCCACACATCCTCGGCAGCAACGCCCAGCACCAACATGCGGAAGATGAAGAGGATGGTGAGCCAGATCTTGCCCACCATGGTGGAGTGGATATGCACCTCCTCAAGGATGCCGCCCAGGAAGTTCCAGTCTCCCATGTTTTACAACGACATCGCTGTCACGGGGAGCAGAGAGCGGCAAAGCAAGTTTAGAGTCTTTAGATTTAATCCACAGATTTTATCCACAAACTTATGTTTAGCAATTCCACCTCAGAAAGACTCGAGTACACGCCTGGATTCTTACCTTTTCTTTGAAAAATGAAAAATATGAAGCCATATGCATATAAAATCAACTCTTCTTGGTTCTGTCCTGTTCTAGAAGTATGCATCATGAAAACCAGTTTGAGTTGCAGCCGTGTTCTCAACAGGACTCGTCACATCAGTGTAACTGAGCGCTGTTCGTGTGGACACGTGCCGAGTGGCAGTTTTATACTCTGATAGAAGCGATCAATGCAGTGTGTTGGGTTGCTAGTGGTTAGGCTGCAGACAAAAACCTGAGACCAAGCTGAGCATGACATGACCCCGATACAGAATACAATACAATAATATTCTATATATTTCATACTAAATAATATAAATAATATAGAATATAGTGTTCAGTAGATCTAATCCAAAATAACTCCAGTATTACAGTGCATTCCTCTGCTTACAATATCAGATCCGTCAACAATTACTGCTATTCAGTACAACTCAGCTAACATACTTATTATTATTATTATTTTATTTTTTTATTATTATTATTTACACACCACCTTTAAATAGATACAAAGCTACCCTAAAGTATTTCACATTCAGCAATCAGAGCATTAATTAGCGTTAATTAGATTATAAAAAGAACTAACAACAAAAAATAAGGATAAAAAATGAATTTACTACAATACAACAGCCCAACACTAAAAGAGGGAAATGTGGATACAGTCAATATTAAATACTTTAAATATTAAACAACTGGATAAAAGATGAGCTCTAGGGGGAGTGTAGACGATTAAAAGATCAGAATGTGGCAAGCCATCACATGCTGAATACACAAGTAAAAACCTGTTCATATCCATTGTAAAAGACACCGATGGAGTAGCATGATATAGCAACGTGTATTTGGAATATATTTGGTTATTACACTTGCCGCTGACGCAGGTGGTTGTGGGTTCAAACCCCACATCCAGCACTGGCCACCACTGTGCCCCTGAACAAGACCCTTAACCCCTAGTTGCTGCAGGGAGACTGTCCCTGAAATTAGGAGAATGGTGAGAAAACCAGCTGCCGTCATTTAAACCCATAAGATGATCATGTCCTGGAGTGAGAACCTACACACGGCTCTGATGATGCTTTTCTTCTGGTCCTGCATCTGCTGCTGTAAATAACGTAGAAATAAGCATGAACCTCTCCTGCATATTTACATCTTTATTATTACACTTCATCTCCACTGGTCTTCCAGACTTCACCAGCTTCTGTTTGTGTCCAGATGAACTTTAACTCCAGCTCACATGCAGCGCTCCTGTTGCTCCATGTTGTTATCCAACTGACTCACTGGTCATTCCCATCAATCAGGTCAGTGTCCGATTTCATACATGAGCGCCTGGCTTTCAATTCCACTAAAGCTGCTGCCTTCAGTTTTTCAGCTGGAGGGTCAACGTCAACACGACACGCCACGCTGATTCCTACCCTCCTCCTCCTCCTCCTCCCTCTCATCTCTCCATCCACCTCTCTTACGTAACAGCCATCACTTGCTCAGTTAGAGAACCGAGGTCCACATCATCCAACATGTGGAACATCTTTGCGCTGTACAGCAATATTTCAGCAATGTGTATTATTCATTTTCACATTGAACTGAAGGACACTTTTTAAATGTTTTAATTAAACTAACATTTAATTCACTTTTTCTCATATTCTTTCTAATGATTTTTCTTTTTCTTTGATTTTTGTTTTTTTTAATTCTCGTTCTTTTGTAATAAAATGTTTTTACTCTAAATTATTTTTGTTTTCCTCTATGCCACCTGTTTTGACCTGCACTCGTCTTTTTCTTGCTTTTATCTTCCCTTGTTCTTTCCCTAGTCACTTAGCAACCACCTAGCAACACCTCAGCAACACCTCAGCAACCACCTACCATCATCTCAGCGACCACCTAGCAAAACCATAGCGTCCACCTAACGCCATAGCAACCACTATACTAACCCAGCACACACCACAGCAACTGCTATAACGGCCTAGCAACCACCTAGCAATCAAGCAACCATTGTAGCAGCATCTAAGGACCCACCTAGCAGCCTAGCAACAGCTTAGCAACTGCAAAGTAGCAATCACATTGGCATCTTGTTCTAAAAATGCATTGAAGAATAATATCGTGACAGCTTTCATCCCTCCCCGCGGAACGCCTGAATGATGGAAGCGCAATATGAACAACACTGCACATTTATGTCATTAGTTACAACAGGTCATGTGTTCATTATGCTCATTTATATAACACACACATCTGTGCTGAACGACAATAATAAGCAGATACCTGGCAGGTGCAGGATGTGGTCATATCCACCACTGGTGAAACGAAGCGAATCGTATCATGGCAGACTTTGTGATATTGGTCACGACATCGATGTAATATCATATCGAAGAAACCTTCAATGCTTTGAACTCAATGAGTTCCTTTACACCGGAGGCACCATCTGATGTAAAATCCGATTTAAAGGGCAACAGCGTGAAGGGAGCACTGAGGAAGTCCTGGTTAAAATGTACTGCAGTGTGATTCTCAGATGGGCAGAAAGAGAAAGCGAGTTTAGTCAATACTCTAACCCTAGCTCTCTACATGTGAGCAGGAAGCCAAAAGCCGTCGGGAAAGTTGGTCAGGGTCAAACACACCACACACTCCCATGGAGGAGCAGCTCAGTGTGTGTGTGTCCTTTGTATTACAAGAAACGTTGTGCTGCAACTAGAGGTGTGATGATACGCAGATGAGATGATACTCAAGACTGGGTTGATGAGATCGAGACGAGATGAGATTTGAACAGTATTTTAAAGACAACTTGAATGATGAGTTTAACTGACTGAAAGACATCTTGATTAAAACATGTTGGAGGCGTAATCCCTGCAGCATCAACAGATTTAGGAACATGAACAGATACAATTAGACTAGGATACTGCTGAACACATCACACCCACAATCTCCACATCACACACAACTTCGTCTTGTTGCTGCTTCTTGCTGTCGACTGGAAACGTGTGTTGCTGTTCACTACATCAACTTTCTCCAACCTGTGACTAGCTGCTTTATTACCACATGTATAAGACAGTACTAAGTGGAGCGAGGCGTGAAGGCGGAGGTGAGCGTGTACAGTTCAAGTTGAGGGTGTACAGACGCGTACAGTCTTCACACTTCACTAATGTTAAACCACATAATATAATGAGCCAGTTTCCTGGACTATGATCAAGCCTAAGCCTGGACTAGCATTGAGTTTAGTCTAGAAACTCCATTTAGTCCAAGACTAGGCTTAATCCATGTTCAAGAAACCAGCCTACTGACTATCATTGTCAAGGGAATGAGTGGCTCCATTTAATTCTGTCTCACATCTTGTGTGTGTGTGGTAGTGGTGTGTGTGAACTCTTGTTAGAGACAAATCTACATCTCAAACGCTGCCCTTTATTTCTCTGCATCAATGTAAAAAGCTCATTAAAACACACCAGAATAAAACCATGAGAAACCTCAAAAACACAAAATACAAAAATAAGAAATTAGCCCGGGACTCAGAGTGCGGTCTCTCTCTACCCTCCTGCTGTCCATCACCTGGGAGAAGTGAAAGTTGCAGCACAGTACCGATAAGTGTGTGTGAGTGGGATGATACACACACACACACACACACATTGGCTGCTGAACAAATGCTCTGGGCAGCCGCCTTTCCGATTCAGAGGTCCACCTGCAACATTCTCCTTCTTATTCTCTCTTTCTGGATGATATTCCAACTTTACTAACTGCACCTTCAACCTGCAAATGCAAAGCAAAACTAGAGAAAAATCCCAGAAGTATTTGAGCGGATGAAGGTGCGTCTCGTTTCTGCAGCTGTAAACCGAAAGGCTATCAGACAGGAAGCTTATTAGCACGAGAGCACTAAAAATGTTTTTCCTGGAATTATTCTCATTTATATCTTGTATCAAGTGAAGTCCCAGTGGTGATGAGCAGAAGGAGTGGAACCTTCCCTGCCCCCCACATATCACCCCGCTGCTGCTGCTGTTGCTGCCCCGCCTCAACATCACCCCTGCTGCTGCCCTGCTCTAAAAGTCGAACCTCATGACCTTACGACCGGTGTCCAGCCCAGGAACGTAGATTCAGATCTGAACGCGAAGGACGGAGAGTTCTGGCGCTGCAGGGAATCCGGGCGCGACTCTGCATCCTCCTGCCCGTTTGGGGATCCAGAAGCCGAGCGGGATCTGGAACGGGCTCCATCTGACCCTCTGCGGCTGCCCGGTTTGGGGTGGGGCTGAGCTGGGGAGGCGGAGCGACTGCGGCTGCGGGTGTGGCTGTCCATCTCAGAGTGACGCTCCCCTGACCGCCTGTGTCTGTTACACACAGACACACACACACACACACACAGATAAAGTGTTGACGTGTTGAGGTGTTTGAGTGGTTCATACCTTGTGTTTCTACCTGCTTCACAATGCAGTAACAGCAGAGTGGGAGTGAAACTGCCTCCTGTGTTCCCTACTGAGTACTGCAGTCACCAACGCCACACTCCACACCCACTCAACATCCATCGCACAAGGCATAGCTCCTGATGCTGTCCAATCATGTATCCGGGCAGCCGACAGTCAGGAAGTGGAGACTACAATATTCTAACAACTAAACTAAACTGTTGAAATATAAGGAGGAGACGCTGCATGTGCATGAACTTTCACACCTGTGGTACTCTCGACTCCGACTCCTCCCGTTGCTGCGAGTTCGCTCTCTAGACCTGCAACAGAGAGGAGGAGAGACACCGCGTCAGTGAACTATGAGGAAAAACCCATACCCAAAACAAAACTAGAGCTGCATTTCCACAAGAAGTACCTGAAAGTGAGATTGTAGCTGACATGAAAACTGGTCGAGTAGAAAGACTTTGATTAAACTGCACTGAAGTGAATGGGTAAAGAGCGAGGGACGATAAAAGTGTATAAAAGACGAGTGGGGTGTTAACAGGTTGAGGTGTGTGTTGAGTGAGGTGGTCTGAGGTGGTGTAAGAACCGTGTTGACTGTCGTGTGGAAACAGAGGGAAGCTTTCCAGCCCCAAATTCCGTGTTCTTAATGAGAGAAAACGACTGGGTTCCTATGGGAAATAAACGACAGAATAAAAAGATGAGAAAGATGAGTGCAGGTCATGATGGTCAGCGAACGGTGGCCGTGTAGTAAAGTGTGGAAATCTGAGTTCCATGTTAGTCTGTGGGGGGAAAAATGGAGGAAAAAATGGACAGAAGTCACAAACGAGTGCACGTATCACACATGTATACAAGCAACACACACCGCTATAGAGCACACGACAGAGTTGGGACAACGTTTCTAGCACAAAACTGTAGGAGGAGGAGGATGCTGATGTGAGGAAGTATCACCCAGCCCCAGTGCAGACTCACCCGCGAGGGCTCCTGGAGCGCCTCACGAGGACCTGCCAGCGTGACCTGGGCGCCTGTCGAGGCTGCGGCCGCGCTCATGCCTGCTGTCACGATCAGTCACAGAAGTGAGGAGCCGCGGTGAGTGACGCATCCTAGCCTCTATCTGACCTGAGTTGCACACACACAAGACACACACACACACACAAGTAATCAGTGTTTGAAAGAGACGTGAATATTAAGGACAAGAACCTACACACTGCTGAAATAATACTGTTACAAGTAAAAATGCTGCTTCAGATGAACTGCAGTGTGAACAGGTCCAGTTTGAGCTGAAGAGGAGCAGAAAGAGAACTGCACGTGTCTAGGGGTGAGTTCTGAGTAAATACACAGCGGTCACTCACTCTTGCGGTCTCCCTGTGCAAACTGGATCTCAATCTGCCGGCCGCAAACCCACTCCCTGTCCAGGTTGTGCATGGCGTCCTCAGCATCTCTCACGTCCTCGAACCTGCAGCGCTGTTAAGGGTTAAAAGCTGCACCACCAGCACTGACCTACACAAGTCTGATTAAAGCTCCTTTTATTAAATTTAACTAAGAATTTCATTACTTATAAAATTGTACAACTGTACACTAACCCTATATGTAATTTCAACCGTACAGTGTGTAAAAGGTCTGCTGGTGTTCTGCACCACAGAAGCCAGAACAGGTGACATTAGTTAAGCTGACTGAGAGTTTGCACAACTACTGAGCATTTTACCATTTTTATTTTAAAAGTTTTCACTATGTAAAATTGCTTACACGTCACCAGTTCAGCACCATCAACACTGAAGGCACTGGGAGTTTGAATCTCTGACACCAATTATCTTTTTTCAAGAATATGACGAAAAGCTATTAGAATGAAACATGCTACAAGAAACAGACATTCCACTTCGGGTTTGGAGTAATTGCTGTAAATTCTGTCACTGTTACGTTTTTCACAGCAGACAAACATCACCTTAGCATGTCACTTATCGGTCTCCTTGATAAGTAATAATTGCTATCAGCTCATAAAACATCACATCGGTCCAGTAATAGCGGTGTGAGATGAGAGAGAGGATACTGGATGTAGGCGAATCCTCGTGGCCGGCGTGAGTGGAATTCCAGGGGGATGTAGATCGTTGTTTACAGGACTGCACTTCCAAGCAAACTCATGCTGCCTCAGATCCTCCGCCTGCACACACAAAGCACACAGATTACACTGGGTTAACGCCAAGAGAGAGAAACTCCAGGTTCCTAGAACTCTACCATTTCAACAAACCTCTACAGTAAGTGGTCGTTTCCTCTTCTTTCTTTCTCTCTACCTTTTTCTCTTTTCCTCCCTCTCTCTCACTCCTTCCTTCTCCTCTCTCTTTTGTCGCTCTTCTCTTCCTCTCTATTCTTCTCCCTCCTTCTTCTTCTTCCTGTTGTCTCTC